>ML821646.1:65481-109997 GCA_009831015.1 Picea engelmannii
AGTTGTAATTATACCTCCTAGTCTCCTATATATACCAAGGAGACATTTTCATTTTGAATCATCTTGTACTTGAACATTTAAGTGGGGTAAAAGGAGGTTTCCCCGTCGAAGAGGCTTATTATCTGAAATTATCTCTTTTTCAAAGCGTTGAGTACTTTTTCTGAGGATTTTCTAGGCTATATTGATATTTGGTTCTTAACAGACTCGCAGGAGGATAAAAGGTCGAGATCCTTGAACACTTAGAAAACCTTCTAAGTCAGAGAGATCAAAAAATCAGGAGGAAGAGAGACAACGACCATTGGATCACTTTTGAGTGGAAGGATAGGATAAGATGAAATATTTGATATTTTGATTATCCGAATCTCTGTGAGCCGTCAGATCAAATTAAGTGGAAGGATAGGATAAATAAATATGGAGAGCCATTGGATTTAATCCAAGGAAAATATGCATCACAGACAAATCGAGCCGTTGATCTAAGATCTTGATCAAACAAACATCATTCGTTTCGAGTCTAAAGATGTGAGGAGGTTATGCTCCGGGAAAATCTCACTTCAAGAGTTTTAGTTTGAGATTTGAAATACCCAAAGTCCGGAGAGCCATAGAGCTGGAGTAAATCTCAATCGTCAGATCCAGAGGGATACGTGTCGACGGATCATGAGCTCTGAAGAAATCACTTCGAGAGTTTCAGTTTGAGATTTGAAATTCTCGAAGCCTGGAGAGTCGGATAGCCGAAATAAATTCTCGAGCATTGATCGAGAAAGGGGCCGCAGAACCATTGATCTGGTTGAAAGGTCAAATTCCCAAAGTAGAGGCAGTGTCGTCGATTGAGAAGGACATTTGTCCATAGATAATCAACTTTGGAAGATTGGCGTACAAGGAAAAATAGGGTTTGAGATTTGAAACTCCCAGAGCCTGGATCACGAAGTAAATCACAACCATTAATTTAGGAACTTTATATCTGATCCATAGAACTTGAGAGGACATATTTGAACCATCAGTTCAGGAGCACCGTCAAGATCGTGAGATCGACAGTCCCATCACATTGCAGGGATTGAAGGTGCATGAACTTTAATAAGTTAAGGGAGGGCTGAAATCAAAACGATGGTTTTGGAGAAATGACACGTGGAGGCTCGAGGTAAATTGCGGGGAGAAAAGTAGTTTGATTTAAAACCACCTTTGGACGCGACCGCATTCACATGGTCACATGAGATCATTTCCCAAGGTCATATCGAGAACGAAGCTAGTGCTCTCTAGGCATGAGTTCAGAAGTCGGGAGAGTCCAGGTTGGCTCACATCCAAAGACGTGAAACGTGAAGTCCCGAAGTACTTGGCCCCAAGTCACAACCAGCGGTCATGTGGAGAGAGAATATAAGAAGGAGCTAGCATCCCGAAGCTCCACTTTAGAGATAGGAAGTTGGGAGAATCGATATGTCTCATACCAAGTTTCCTGAAGTCGCGAGTCACGAAGGGTCTGTTGGGTAGGCGTATGGTCACCGCCGATGGTCACGTGAAGGAAGGGGCTTAGGATCCAAAGAAGCCAAAAATCACTGGCTGTAATAGACATAGAAGACGAAGAGTTGCGATTGCCAGAGAAGCCAAAGAATCTTTGGATAATAGCCACTGATGATGAACAGATTCAGTATAACCACCAGAGAAGACAAAGAGTTGTAATGATGATCCAACAGAGGATTTGGGTGAGAAAGACATGTAGAATAAAGAAGAGTGTGTGTTTTTTTTTTAGAGTTATGCATGTGGGTAGAATGTGACCGTGTACAGGACCTGAACTGGAGATCAGAGGTGCAACGTATAACATGTAGAGACAGAACAGAGTATAAAGGAAGAAGAGAAGATGAATCGAGGAATTGAAAGTGCTCAACAGGAGAAAGAATAAAGTATAGAAGCATAATAAAGTATAGAAGCTACAAGAGGCAGAGAAGACATGGAGCTGTAACACACCATATCAGAGACAGAGCAAGTAAGTAAAGTTTTGTAAGATTCAATCCGGGTGGTAGGGTGGTGCTAGGGAGGATTCCAGTCCTCTAAATTCTAGTTGGTGCTAGAATATTTTCTGGGAGTTGGTGCTTCCATCTAGTGGGTTCTAGAGAAACCTGGGAGTTGGTGCTTCCATCTAGTTGGTTCTAGAGAAATATGAGAGTTGGTGCTCTATGCAAGTTGTATCTTACTATCAGAGGTTGTAGCCTCATATTTGGGTTGGAGCTCAAATACCGTGATGTACATGAAAGTTGGAGCTTGATTGACATACTAAGAAGAAGATTTTTTTCACCCTTATGGGTTTCCTCATGAAAATCAATGTCTCTATGTATTCTCTATGATCGATAAAATATTGTATATATATGCATGTTAAGTTATCAAAAATGCATTAAATAATAATCTAGAAAGAATCAGAAAATAACAAAAAAAGTTTGAAGCTTATATACATAACTGATTCACCCCCCCTCTCAGTTATATTTCCAGCACACATTTGGTAACTTTACTCCTTTTAGAAGGAAAAGACTCAAAATGCGGTGGTAACTATAACAAGTGGAGAGACCTATAGGGAAGCTAGTCTAGCTCTACGATGACTCAAGACTCGAGATATACAAAAATCAAATCCTAAGGTCAACTAGTAATCAAAGAGCACACCAAAATAAAATAAACAAAAGGCCAATATGCACACAAATAGGATAAAGTGGCTGAAAGGGGCCTCCCTCCCTAAAGGAGGTATCATAATGAGTTATAAGAGCCCTCGTGGGCTTAACAAATAGTCGGTCAAATCCCCCCAGAGAGGTAATCCTCCATAAAGGTTGTGTGATGTTTGACCCTTATCCGACCCAGAGTACCTGCAAAATAACCCATGCAAGTAACCTATGTGGTACCTATGTCAAGAAACTAAGCAACCACGATATAACCAATGCGCAGGTGAACAATTGTGAGTTGGTTCTACCATATGGGAAAGGTAACAAAGTATGAAACATTGAAAGCACTGCCTCTCAAAGAGGTAAAGGTACTAGCAAGATCCCCATATACAAATAGATCCCCAGAAATATATCTGACGCTAAGAAGGTATTGGGGGGATATCTCCTCAACCAACTTCACGCGACCTCGTGCTTAACTTCGATGTAAGAAGAGCCTCCTGAAGTCACCAATTATATAATGGATTTCACCACTCCCTTAGTCAGACACACATATTGATTTAATAGCCTTGGAGAAGTTTACTCACAAAATCCTATTCCAAGGCTCTAAATCCTAAGCTATTTTGTGCACCCTAGAAAATGAAACCGGTTCTAATTAATTTTAAATTATCAACGTTGATTTTAGTGGCCTTGCTTACTAAAAAAAGGTGTTGTTGTGAAAGCAATGATGTTACAACTCACCAAGTAAAATAAATGAATATGAATACAATGCAAAGTCCTAACTTCAATTCCCAATAAATGATAAGATTTTCAAAATGAAAATTTCAATTTAGTTCTACAATTCCAATAATATGGAATCTTTCTATACATGTAATAAGATCAATGATAAGGACCCAAAAGATCAAATGCCAACAATGCACAATGCTTAATATTTTTGTATTTTCAATATAAAAGAATGAAAATGCAAGGACTGAACAACAACTTGATACAAATATTCTACTGTATGTAAACAAAGACAAACCAAGTAGGATATCAAGAAGAAAACACGTAACCCAATATGCAAGGAAAATCAAATGAAAAGAATGATGAGAAAGGCACCGCCCGAAAATTCAACCAAAGAAAGGTTTCCTATCATTCCACAAACACTTAACAGTCCTAACAGAGACCCAAGAAGACTCAACAACCATCAAAACTTACCCAAAAAACATAAAACTCAACAACCAAGAAAAAAAGGATGATGTACACAACTGTTCAGGAGAAAGACACGTATATATGCCTCTTGCAGAAGGACAACATGCATATGTATCCGAGTGTTAGGTACAAACCCATGTATATGTGTTAAAACACTATCAGGCTAAGGAGAAGGCTATGAAACTCATACTCAAAATGAACAGAGGCTGTCAAGCAACCAAACAACAAGAAACTCAATATAAACGAGAGAAATCAAACGAGAAAAACACTCCAAACCCTGAAAAGAAGATTCTATCCCCATTATGGTTGTCAATTCTGTTACGAGGAAAATCTCTCTATGGCTAGGGGTAAACCACAACATACGGAAATGACTACAGAAATCAAGTCTAATATCAGATATGTTGTATAAGAAAATATACTAATGAGACAAGATAAAGAGCCTACCTCATCTAGACATTTGATGAAGTCCATCGTTGAGCACTTGACTCAAGGAAATATACCTGCAACTTGTCCTCAACAACCAGGAAACAAAAGAATATGGTGATAATATATAAAGTCAGCACATTCAATAGCATAATCCATCAACATTCATAAGAAATATGCATGTGGAATAGTAATTCAAATATTTGCAAGATATTAATTGGACAAGAAAAGAGTATTTCTATTAAAATGTAATCAGTAGAAGTGAATGAATTACAAACTTCCGTGTCAGCACGGTTCGGTACTGAGAAAATAAGTCCCTTCTAGCTGGGCCTCCACCACTTCAATCCTCCACCAAAGGAAAGCTCATATAAGAGAGACAATGAGGTTCTCAATCAAGTAGGGAATATCTTGGGGGTTGAACAATGTGTTCAAACTTAAAAGGACAAAGGGATGCAGACTCAATATGAAGTGAATAATTTCTCCAGAGTAACTTTGCTCTCAAAGTTGAATTATTATTCTCTTTTCCATAGCTTGGATATGTCCCATTTATATCCTTCAAGTGGAACTGCCTTGCCAAGTCAGAACGTTTCTAGTATATGGAAGGTCAAGGATCATGGATCACGTGACATGACATGGAAACTCGACATTATTTTTTTAATTTTGGGCACAAAACTCGATGTACGCAGGATGTAGTGGTGTGACCTATGTATACGCATGTTGTATAGTTGTTAGGGTGCGTATATGTGGAAAAATATTTTTTTTAGCTTTGGGATTTGCAAAAAGGGACTTCAAGTCTGCATAGGGAAATGGAAAAAGGCCTTCTAAGAAAATTTGCATAAGGTGAGGGAAATCTTGCTATAACACAATGGAGGTGAGTAGACCTCGAAGGTATTCAATTATTTATGTGTAAGTGTTGGGATAAAGAGGGATTTTATTGTTCCGTACAAACCACAACAGAACAGGGTGGTGGAGAGGAAGAATAGGGATATTGTTGGGGCTGCTAAATCCATGTTGTATGATCGGGATATTCCTAGACTCCTATGGGAAGAAGATTGTAATAGAACTGTATACATATAGAACATGAGTCCTCACAAGGCATTGGGGAGGAATTCTCTCGAGGAGGTATTCACAGGGAGGGGACCAACTATTGGACACTTAGGGATTTTTTGATGCCTTTTCTATTGTCATGTCCCCTAAGAGAAGAGGACAAAGCTCGAGGCCACTACTGAGAAGGGGATTTTTTGTTGGTTACAACTAGAATTCCAAGGAATATAAATTTTATATTCCTTCCTTGAGGAAGACTTTGGTCAGGAGGGATATGAGATTTGAGGAGGATAGAGCCTTGAGGAAGGGTCATGATACTAGTGTAGCAACAACAGGGGATCAAAATCTAGAGACTAAAAATAATGAGGAGGTACATGGTATATGTGCAGGTACAGGTATAGGTACATGTGTAGGCACTGATGATCAAAATACATATTAGTATGAGGAGAAGAAAGATCCTCTTTCTCAGGAGACTCCTTCTACTAGGATGAGGAAGAACAAATGGGCATAGAAAACCTTGAGAGAGGCACATGAGTACGTGGGTGCTCCTAGGAAATCGGTCAGAGAGAGTAGACAACCACAAATATTTTCCAGTTATATGGCTTTGATGAGTGAGCTATTGAAGGTTGATCCTTCCATCGATGAGGAGGCATCACAACAACAAGTGTGGAGAGATGTTATTCTAGAAGATTATGCATCGATCATGAAGAAGTTTGTATAGGAGGTGATGCCCTGACGAGAGGGGAAATCGATGATTGGCTCTAGATGTATCTATAAGATCAAACATGTTGCAAATGATAGCGTGGATAAGTTCAAAGCCCACTTTGTGGCTAAGGGGTTGTCTCAGAAGGGGGGAATTTATTATGATGAGACATTCACCCCAGTGGTGAGATACACTTTGATCAAGGTCGTGATCTCGATTGAAATAGAGATGGGTTGGAAGATCTACTAGATGGACGTAAATATGACCTTCCTTAATGTCATCATTGAGGAGGAGGTGTACATCGAGAAGACAGAGGGTTTTGAGGTGCATGGGAGGGATTCCATTGTGTGTAGGTTGAGGAGAGCCTTGTATGGGCTCAAGCAGGCTCCCAGAGCATGGTACTCACAGATTGAAAACTACTTGCAGGGGATAGGCTTCACCAAGAGTGAGGCAGACTCCAACCTCTACTACATCATAGTTGGAGGTGAGCCACTCATTCTTGTGTTGTATGTGGACGACTTGTTTCTTACATATTCAGAGAGGCTCATTGCAGAGTGCAAGAGGGATATTGCTTCGGAGTATGAGATGAAATATTGGGGTTGATGCACTACTTTTTGGGGTTATAGGTGTGGCAACATGATGGTCAAAATTTTCTTGGACATGGGAATAATGCGGTGGAGATCATGAAGAGATTCTGGTTGTTGCACTATAGGCCTATGCTTACTCCCATGATGACCAACTGGAAGAAGATTGATGCTTCCAAATCAGGTGTAGTGGACTCTACTCTTTACAGACAATTGATTAGCTCTCTGATGTATCTAGTCAACACTAGACCAAATATATTATTTGCAGTTAACACACTTAGTTAGTTCATGGTTGAACTGAGGAGGTTACACTAGGTGGTAGCAAAGCATGTTCTGAGATATCTACGTGGCACAATCTAGTATGGTTTGAGTTACATCTAGGGAGATGGGGTGAAGTTGATAGGCTATATAGATGCAGATTGTGTAGGAAACATGGTGGACATGAAGAGTACTTTACGTTGTTGTTTCAACTTGGGATCGCGAGTTGTTTCTCGATTCAACAAGAAACAAAATTTAGTGGCGTTGAGCTCTGTTGAGGCAGAGTACATGGTAACTATTTTAGCAGCATGTGAGGACATTTAGATTTGTAAGCTACTCATTGGTTTGTTTGGATAGGAGTTGGATGCAATTTCCATTCACTATGAAAATCAGAGCTGCAACAAGCTCTCTAAAAATCCAATGTTTCATGACAAATCCAAACACATAGAGATCATATTTCACTTCATCAGGGATTGTGTGCAGAAGGGGATAGTGAACCTACAATACGTGCCTACAGGAGAGCAAGTGGAAGACATTCTCATGAAGGCCTTTATGAAAGGAAAGTTTGTCCTTTTTAGAGTCAAGTTGGGAGTGGTACATAACACCTTCCTCGCTAAGATGGAGTGTTAATTTGGTAGCTCAGAAGGTGTCTCAACTTAGCCTATGTGTCCAAGGCTAGATGATGGACATAATTAAAATATCCAAATCAACATTTTTATTTTATCCTAAGTTTTAACTTATTAAAAGTATAAAATTCATTTAAATGACTTTTATTGACTTTTCATTCAGATTTATGAAGTCACTTTTTTAGAAATTAATAATTCACTAAAGTGAATTTATGGAGGCTTCTAGAAGCCTCTATGAAAAGTGAATTAGAGAGATAAAAGAAGGATGAGCGTGAACGACATAACACATTCTGTTTTCATATGATGAGCAAGGGCACTAGCTAAGGAAGACAAAGTCGATTCTGCAGAGTGAGGAAGGATGACTAAGCAACAAAGGAAGTGAGCTGAGTGCAGGTTGTTCTAGCAGAGACAAAGGCCGAAAAATAAGGGCCTAAAAAGCAAGGCTATAATAAATTTTTGAATTTTATGTTGTTGTAAATTGCAATTTGTAATTCCTATGAAGCCAAGAAAGCCCCTCCTTTGTTGGTTTCCCCCACACTGGGTTTAGGGTATTTCTGGTTTTTTCCTATTTTATGTGCTTGGTTTCTATTTTCTTCTACTCTTAATTTTAGCTAAATAACTCAGATGTAAATTTAATGCATGATTTTCAGAAGTTATATCGACATAAATAATTTTTCGAGTATAGAAAAATCATTGGCATTTTATTTATGTTTGTTGAGTTTAAAGGAAATTAACAATAACTTTGACCTTCGACTTGACCATCGACTCAAATTTCACTACAAGGAATATAACAACCCAATATTCTCCCACTTGTTGTCTTCTTTGTTGATATAGGAGAACCTTAAATTTTGTTCACAGACCCAGGGAAACAATTCCCATTGCCTCTCTGCACCAAGATAAGTTCACAACACTCACACACTTGGTCAAAAAGTATGCTATGTTTTCCAACGTGTCTACTTTCTATGACAACAACTTGTTACTTTCCACCATGTATCTCATGAAATGGTATTATACATCAATATGTGATGCAGGATCATCTTTGGCCTCAAGCAATCTGTATCAACCAAAAACATTTCAATTTGAAGTTAATAAATTGTAGGGTGAAATAAGTGTTGCAACTCCCATTGCTGGAACACTAGTGTTGTACCTTCCATTGCTATGACACCAGTATTGTAACATGTTTCTACAACACTCATACTATAACAACATAGCTGCAACACCCATGTTGTATCACACATTTTTGTAACAATAGAGCTATAATCTCAGGCGAGTGGAAATTTTTTGTTAGAGTGTTGCAAATCATGAATCTACATGTCTTACAAGAATTTCATGAAAATCGGTGGGCCAACCACATGATGGAAGGAAAACCACTTGAAATGATTGAGGAAATTAATTGCTATAGTTGTCTAAGTTTCCAATGCACATTTGGAAAGCGACTAAGAATTTGGATCGTTGTAACTTCCTAATAGCCAACGTTTTTGGTGGAGGAAAACAAGAAATGGTTGGGGAAAAAGAGGTGGCTTGGTTTCCAAGAAATGAAAGGGAAGGAAGAGATGAAAGGAAAGGGAAGGATGACGTATGTAGAAACAACGTAGTAGAGGAAGGGACGCCCAATTTTGGGTAAACAAAGTGGAACAATAACCATGCACCCAAGAATTGAATCTGAATGAGTATTATGCTGAATTTGGTTGATAATGAAATGAGATCGTGGAAGACAATTTTCTGTCTAGTTAATAAATTTTCCCGAGTCCCTATTTAATGGTGTTGTCTCTTGTTTCCATATTTTTTCTGTGATTATAAATTTTCATGGCATTCTTTAAGTTGTTCAATTATTGTTAATGTTGTTATCAATTAGTTGTGCACTCAGTGGGAAGAAACATGTTCCTATAGGTGATTTAGTACATGATTGAGTGTGGCTACATCAAGTGGTATCAGAGTTGTTTTAGCTCCTAAGTTTTAGGAAACGATTCCTGGAAGTAAGACCTATGAATGTTATTCCAAGTAAGGTCTGAAAGACAACTTATAAGGATGTCTCCATGAAGAGTAGAAGCAACACGAGGAGGTGCAAGAAACACAGACTTAGAGGACTTACAAAGGAGGATAGAAGAAATGGAAAACATAAGGCTTGGAGATACTGAAACAAATTTAGAGTTTGAGGATGATATTGAAGAAGAGACAGATGCTGAGGAAGTAGAACCAACAATACAATTGATATATTTTATGAAAGATAGAGGAAGTGAAAGGGTGGAAGTTTCATGCTACGATGGTAGTTTGAAAGTTGAGAATCTCATTGACTGGATAGAAGAGCTCGAAAGATATTTTGAGTATGAAAATGTTGAGGATCCCAATAGATTTGATTCACCATGACTAAGTTAAAGGGTCATGCTGCACTTTGGTGGGATATGTTAAACAAGGACAAATTATATATCCGGCATGAGAATATTAGAACTTGGAGGAATATGGTGAGAAAAATAAAGGAGATAATCATACTTGTTGATTACCAACAAAATTTATGTAAGTAGGTGAAAAAATTGAGGTAGAAAGAAAATTTGTTCGTGAATATATTGAGGAAATTTTCAAACTGTCGCTCAAATCAGGGATAAAGGAACCAAAATATCATAAATATCATAAATGGTTTGAAATATCATATTCAGGATGAGATGAATACACATTAGTTTCACAATGTATATGAAGCCTATCAAGTTTCTTTAAAGGTGGAATAAAATATTGATAGAAGGTTGCGAAAGTAGTTTCAGGGAAAAATAACTAGAGGCAAGGGTAGAGAAAGTGCTTCTAGAAGAAGTGAAAAGGAAGATGAAGCGAACATCAACCAAAATACAAGAGGAGGAAGTGGAAATGGAAGATGAAGAGGATTTAATAGAGGTAAGTATGTAATCACCTGTTACAGATGCAAACTAGAAGGTCACAAGGCATCATAATGTTCAAAGAAGAAGAATACAAGGAGATGAAATGAAGCCATAACCCAATTTATCTAGGTAGATGAGGAAATAGTTACTAAAAAAAATGTGGAAGCACTTCAACAATATCAAGGAGAAAACTTGTTTTTTAGAAGAGTATTAATGAATCTTGAGACAAAGATAGAAAAATAACCTGAGCAACGAAAGAAAGTTTTGAAAACTAAGTGAAAAATTCAGGATAAGAGTTTTCATCTGGTCATATATGGTGGAAGTACAAAACATTTAGTATCCAAAGAGGTAATGAAGAAGCTAAAATTAAAATTTTTCTACATCCGAATCCGTATCGAGTTTCATGGTTAAAAAGAGGACAACATGTGACTGTGACTGAGAAACGCTTGTTAAGTTTTTAGATTGGAAAGTTTAATGAGTAGGTATTGCGTGATATAGTAGAGATGGATGCTTGTCACACAATACTTAGAATACCTTGGCTATTTGATAGAAAAAAATTTCAGGATGGAAGGAAAAATACTTATGATTTTTTAAAAGATGGAAATCAGTATATATTGGAGCCAATTGTAGATATTGATTTAAGTAGTAGTGATAGAAAAGGAAACAACAAAAAAAATATGTGTAGTAGTAGTCACATTATGATGTGTTCAACCAAACAATTTTTGAGTGAATAGAAAAAGACCCATTTCTGTTTGGCCTTAATACCAAGATAAGTTCTAGAGAGTGGAAAGATGAGCTCCATGTCGTCGGAAATTAATACTTTATTGAATGAATTTCAATATATTTTTGGAGATGATCTACCAACACGTTTACCTCCCTTGAGGAGTATATCATATCAAATTTATTTGATATCGGGATCAAGTCTACCAAATAAATATCCTTATTAGGTGACTCCAACAGAGAGTGAAGATGTGAATAGAAAGGTGCAAGAGTTTCTTACAAAAGATTGATTAGAGAGAGTTTAAGTCCATGTGTTGTACCTACAATATTGACACCAAAGAAAGGAGGTGAATGGAGAACATGTATTGATTCATGAGAGATATACAAGATTACTATTAAGTATAAGTTTCTCTTACCAAGGATGGATGACCTCATGGACTGTTTGAGTGGGGCCAAGTACTTTTCAAAGATCGATTTGAAGATTGGGTATCATCAGATTCAGATAAGGGAAGGTAACGAATGGAAGACAATGTTCAAGACGAAGGATTGGTTGTTTGAGTGGCTAGTCATGCAGTTATGGCTAACAAATGCCCCTAACACATTCATGAGATTTATGAATGAAATTTTGAAACCATTTTTTGGAAATTTTGTTGTCATGTACCTAGATGACATTTTTATTTTTCAGTAAAACTAAAGAACACTTGGAGCATGTGAAAAATGTGTTACAACAGTTGAGAGAAGAGAAAATGATGATACATCTTAAGAAATGTATGTTCATGAAGGAGGAATTAGTATACTTGGGATTTGTGATTTCCAATGAAGGATTGAAGATGGGTTCTGAAAAGGTAAAGGTTGTTTTGAGTGGTCAACACCAAGGTGTACATTTGATGTGAGATGTTTCCATGGTTTGGCAAGCTTCTACATAAAATTTATTTAAAATTTGAGTGAGATTTGTGCACCACTTATTGAATGCATGAAAAATATATTTTTCAAGTGGACAGTAGCAACCATGAATTCGTTTTAATACTTGAAGAAAAAGGTATTTGAACAAACTAGTTTTGGTGCTTCCATATTTCAATAAAGTATTTCACGCGAACTTTGATGCAATTGGTTCAATGATTGGAGCATTTTTGAGCCAAGAAGAAAGTCTGATTGAATTCTTCAGTGAGAATATGAATTATGCAAAGAAGAAGTACTCTATTTATGATCAATAATTTTATGTGATTGTACAAGCTTTGAAGAAATGGTGACATTAGTATTTATTAATTGGGTTGGTTGTCATTGATGTCAATCCTTGAAGAAAGTCTGATAACGAATTCTGATAGCACAAAGGTTTAGGTAATGGAACCAAGTTTGTTTGATGTATAATGGTATGAATTTTGATATATTTGTAGGTAATACTATTCTAGATGGATATTACATGTCATTCCATTTCCAGTGGTATGTGGAACGTCACATAAGTCCTCATGGTTTGAGAGTTATGGCCTTACAAAGTTGAAGGACCCTCATATGATTGGCTTGAAACCCCAAAAGGTCAAAGAAGTCAAAGTGCTTGCAAAGAGGATTATTTAAATAATAAAGTGAAGTGACAAAGTCAAAGAGGATTATTTAAATAATAAAGTGAATTGAAAAAATCAAACAGTATTATTTAAATAATAAAGTGAAGTGACAAAGTAAATGAGGATTATTTAAATAATAAAGTAAATGGATAACTTTCTAATTATGGAAAGTGGTTATAAGAAGGCTAACCCTAAAATGAAGAAAATGGGTTAAGTGGTCAAGTGGTTATTGGATACATGAACAAGTGACAAATTGGGCAAAGTTGGGCATAGGTGACTATGTGGACAAAGTGGCCTAGAAGATGCTTCTAAGGAAGCTACTTGGAGAGTATAAATAAGAGGAAAGGCTCTCTCATTTTAATCACACTTGAGCATATTGAATATATACAGGTGACTGAGGTAAGAAAAGGATATCTAAGGCAAATTTCAGAGGGAAGGTGAAGTAAAGACCACCGAAATTCAAGGGAGGATAAATTCTTTTGATGATGCTTTCTAAGGTATGTTATTTACAGGTCATCTCACCATTTTCGCAATAAATCTTTTTCTAGAATGATTCAGACTGTGAAATTGGGAGACCATTGAGAAAACATATCCAAGTAGCTATGGTACGAATTTCAGCTCGTGGGTCATTTTATTTTTGGAGTTAAAGTCCGTGGAAAATAGGGTTTGTGGCTAGTCCTGAAACTAGTCTAAACAAGTGTTTCAGGTAAAAAAGTCATAACTTCTTCATAACATATCCAAATTAAGCAAGAAAAAATGTGTTGGTTAGAGTATAGTCTGTCGTATTCTTTTTACAATTTTCAGACCCATACAACAAATACTCGATGTGGGGCATGCTCTACAAGTTCTCTCTCTAGAATAAGCTAGAATTCAACAAGGTATGGCATTTTTTTTCTATAACTCATTTTCTGAGAGGTTCCAAGTAGTGAAACCTAGAGGAATTGCATAAAACACACTGAAGAAAATTATGTACTATTTTCAGATCTTTATTCATTACAAGTACATAGTTATGATTATTTCAAGTTAGGGTTGCTGACTAATCCAAAACTAGCCATGTGAGACTAAAGTAAAGTTTGATGAAAATGCTAGTCTCTTGTTGTTAAAGTTAAATAAGGTTTGTAAGTATGTGATCATATACAACAGGTCTATTACAAAGTTACAAATCAGGTTTGGATGATGAAATTGATGAGGGATTTTGGTTGAGGTTGAGGTACAGGTTGGTGCATGGTTGATGCACTTGTTTATGTTACAGGTTGAATACAGGTTGAGGTACATGTTGATGCATGGTTCAAGTTATTGGTACAATTTTTTTTTTGTAGGTTTATTGGTACATGTTTATAAAAATATATCTCACAGTGATAGTGTGACAGTGGTGCCATCATTCTACTTCTACGACAGGGCGGTTGGATGGGGCAAGGACAAGTGGTTGTAGCCACCTTCCGGTTGTAGCCAGAGAACATAGGGGGTTGTAGCCTCCTTCTGGTTGTATCCATAGAATTGGGGAGTTGGATATTCCCTCAGGTTATAACCTGAGAAACTAGGGGGTTGGAGCCTCCTTCCAGTTGTAGCTAGAAAACAAAGGAAGTTGGTGCTTCCAATGAATGTAATTCTTCAAGACACATAAGAAAAAGCATTCCTTGGTTTTCTCCCGTTTTGGGTTTTCACATAAAAACACTGGTGTACTATGTATGTGTATAATTGTTCATTTTTTCATTGATTATTTACTCTGCAAATATTGGATGATAATTCTACATTGATATAACACTTGCATTATATGGTTAAAAATGATTAGATTGCTCTATTAATGATTCACCCCCCTCTTAGTAATCCAACAATTGGTATCAGAGTAGGTTACTTCAAAAATCAGTTTAACCACTGAAAGGTAGATCATGGAGAGAAACAACATGTATAAAAATGGAATACCACAATTTGATGGAAAAAAATATGCATTTTGGAGCATAAGGATGAAGACATATATACAGGCATAGGGATTTGAAATTTGACAATCAATTGTAGATGGATACATAGCACCAACAGTTCCACCAACAAATGACAAAGAAATGAAACTCGATCATAATAATTCCAAAGCCACAAATGCACTTCTGAATGGTATTGGAGAATCAATATTCACCAAAGTTGCACATTATAAATCCGCTAAAGAGATTTTGTAAAAACTTCGAAATATTTATGAAGGAGATTCAAAATTCAAAGCAGCAATGCTTCAAACTTACAGAGGTCAGTTCGAACAACTAAAGATGAAGGAAGATGAGAACTTTGCATCTTATTTTTTACGAGTCGATGAAACAGTGAATGCAATCTTGGGATTGGGAGAAGAAATCAAATAATATGTAATTGTTCAAAAGGTACTAAGATATCTTCCTATGAGATTTGACCCTAAGATATCAGAACTAGAAGAAATATAAGATCTAAACTCAATAAGCATGGATGAACTACATGAAATCGTCACAGCATATGAAATGAGAACTGGACAAGAAAATCTAGATATAAAAGAAGCAACCTTCAAAGAAACCAAAAGGTCAAAGAAAAAGTAAAAGAAAAAAGAAAAAGAACATAGCAGCAACAGTGATGTCTCGGAAGATGATGAAGAAGCGACCAAATTTGTCAGAAGATTGAACAAGGGAACCAACGACAGGTATAAAGGTAAGCTTCTTTTGATTTGTTTTAATTGTGATGGTATTGGTCATTTTTCTAACAAATGTTCTCATAAGAAAAAGAAAAATGATGAAGGTTACTCAAATAGCATACAAACATATAAATGCAAAAGAACCACAAAGAAAGTTTTCAAGAAAATCTTATACACCAAATAAGACATCTCATCATTAGATGAAGATGAATTCAGTGACAGTGAGACATAAAGAGTTCTATTCATGGCAGTGGAAGAATCTGATAAAAAAGACTCTGAAGAAGAATATGAAGAGGTCAAAGAAGAATAGGAAGAGGAAGAAGTTGACTACCGAGAAGAATTGTTGTGTGCCATAGAAGTTATTAGAAGAGAAAAGAAGAAAAAAAAGAAACTACAAGTGAAACTAGACAAGAAATAAGACACTCAGGAACTACAACAAATGATCACAAATTTGAAGGTTCAAATTGAAGAAGATAAAATATTTGAAGAAGCACTCAAAGAACAACTACAAGGAAGAGACATGATCATTGGAAATTTGGAAGAATAAATTGTCACATTAAAAAAGGACCTTCAAAAGAAAAATATGCAGAACAACTCAAAAGTTTTGAATGACATTATCATGAGTCAAAAACCTCATTATGACAAGTCCAGACTTGGATACAATCAGACAGAAAAAGGATCAAGCTCCAAAACAACAGAATAAGAAACATATCCAAAAATATATGAAGAAACAATCAAAGGGGATAGGAAGGTCTACAAATAAAATTACAGGGACACTCCTCCACCGAGAAGATTCGTATTTCAGAATCAACGACTAACAGAAACAAATAGGCTTCAGGAAGAAGAAGGATTAATAAGAGTACCTCCTTTCAGAATATCTTCAAATCCCAGGTATAAAACTATATTTTTTGGTTTATGTTATGCATGTAATAATTTTGGACATAAAGCTGTGAATTGCAGAGCTAACAACGGGAACATAAACAACTTTGAAATTCATACACAAAAGGGTTATTCAAGAAGGCCTAGTGAAACACATAGAAGAAGTTACAACAAGTTTGAATCTTTGAGAACTGAAATGGAATGCTACAAATGTAACAAATTTGGACACATGGACAAAGATTTCAAAATGAAAGTCCCTCATAGAGAACCACAACATAACAACAATAGTCATAGATAGGAACCTCAGAAAAGGACATGGATAAGAAAACAAAATTAGTGTAGCAATGCAGAATGCACACTTTCTCTACAAGCTAAGCAGAAGAAACGTGGTTGGTATGTTGACAGTGGCTATTCAAAACACATGACAGGTGATAGAGACATGTTTCTTACATTAATAAAGGAAAGAGATGGATCAGTCTCCTCCGGAAATGATGATTCAACTAAAATCATTGGAAAAGGCACAATCATTAGGAACAAGAATACCAAGGCAAAAAATGTTCTACTAGTAGAAGATATGAAACATAATCTTCTAAGTGTGAGTCAAATGTGTGACCAAGGTCATAAAGTTACTTTCGATTCACAAAAGTGCGAGATAAGAAAATAAGGTTCAGGACAATTGATTGCAACAACTGCAAGAACTTCAATCAACATATATGTATTAAGTGAAATTGGAAATGAAAAGTGTTTCCTAGGAAAGGAAGATGAAAGTTGGCTATGGCACAAAAGAATGGGTCACATACATTTTGACAATCTTGTCAAAGTCATCAAAAGGGAAGCAGTTAGAGAAATTCCCCATATCATGAAACCAAATCTTTATGCAAGCATTGTCAACAAGGAAAACAAACAAAGACTAGGTTTAAATCAAAAGAATATTCAACGACAACACCACTAGAAATTGTGCATACTGATTTAGTTGGACCAACTACAACAAAGGGTTTAAAAAGTGAGAAATTCTTTATGTTATTAGTTGATGATTATACAAGAATGACAACAGTTTGTTTTCTCAGGAATAAGTCAGAAAATTTTGAAAACTTCAAGGTCTACAAGGAAATGGTTGAAAATGAAATGGATTCAAAAATCAAATTCTTGATATATGATAATGGAGGAGAGTTCACTTCAAATGAATTTATGGACTACTACAATAGGCATGGAATAAAAAGGAAATTCGTCGTTGCTAGGACACCTCAACAGAATGGAGTTGTTGAAAGAAAGAACATGATAGTACAGGAAATGGATTGAACAATGCTAATGGATTACAAATTGATAGATATCTTTTGGACATAGGCAGTGCATACATCAGTTCACATTCAAAACAAAGTAATGCTCAGAAACAACACTAAAAAAACTCCCTACGAGCTATGGAAAGGAAGACCAACAAATGTGAAGCACTTCAGAGTTTTTGGAAGCAAATGCTACATCAAAAGAGAAGATGGAAGAATGGGAAAGTTTGACTCTCGTGTGGACAAAGGAGTACTTGTTGGTTACTCAAGTACAAGGAAAGCATACAAGTGTTACAACCTGATATTGAACAAAGTTTTGGAAAGCATCAACGTGACAATTGCTGAAATAGGTAGACAAGAATTAAAGGAAGAAGAATATGAATCAATGGAACAACTTTACGAAGAAGAAGTAGAAGATGAAGAAGGGGAAGATGAAGAGGATCCGATAGAAGTAGAAGAGAAAGTTCAACAAGTGCCTCCAAAGACACCTAGCAGACAAGTACAGAAGAATCCTCCTTCAGATCAAATTATCAGAAACAAAGATGCATGAGTTAAGACTAGAAGAATAATTTGTTCACCAGAACAAACACACCTAGCACTCTCACCTATGATTGAACCAACCTATTTTGAAGAGACCAACAAGGATGAATTTTGGAATAAGGCCATGTATGAAGAATTGGATCAAATAGAGAAAAATGACACTTGGGAATTGGTTCCAAGACCAAAGGATAAGAATGTGATCGGAACAAAGTGGGTATACATGAATAAATTGAATGAAGATGGACATGTTACAAGGAACAAAGCTAGATTGGTATATAAAGAATATGCATAGGTTGAAGGAATTGACTTTGAAGAGACATTTGCCCCAGTTGTCAGAATGGAATCAATCAGATTGCTTTTAGCTTATGCATGCTCAAAAAATATTAAAGTGTATCAGATGGATGTAAAATCATGTTTTCTGAATGGGGAACTTGAAGAAGAAGTCTACATTGAACAACCAGAAGGATTCCAGTCATCATAGAACACAGATTATGTGTGTAAATTAAAGAAGGCCTTATATGATCTAAAACAAGTTCCTAGAGAATGGTGCTCTAGACTGGATAAATATCTACAACATGCAAGGTTCAAAAAAGGAAGTGTAGACAACAACCTCTACATCAAGGTAAATCAAGATAATATTTTATTAATTGAAGTTTATGTTGATGATATTATTTTTGAAAGTACTAATGACAGGTTAAGACATAAATTTGCAAAGGACATGGAGAATGAATTTGAAATTTCATTACTTAGAGAACTGTCATTCTTTCTGGGTCTTCAGATACGTCAAAGAAACCAAGGAATTTTTATTTCTCAAACCAAGTATATCAGAGAAATGCTAAAGAGGTTCAAAATGGAAGATTGCAAACTAGTGATCACTCCCATGCAAACCAGTTGCAAGTTGAGCAAAGATGATGATTCAAAGCCTACAGATCAGAGGCAATACAAGTCAATGATCGGTATCCTAATATATGTGACAACATCCAGAACAGATGTAATGTAGGCAGTTGGACAAGTGACATGATTTAAAGCAACACCAAAGGAATCACATGTATTAGCAGGGAAGAGGATTTTTATATATCTAAAAGGAACATAAGAGTTTGGATTATGGTATCCAAAAGGAAAGGATATATCCCTTATTGCCTACACAGATGCAGATTGGGCAGGTTGCATTGATGACCGACGAAGCACCAGTGGAGCAACGTTCTACGTGGGTGAGTGTTTAGTATCATGGATAAGCAAGAAACACTAATAAATATCTTTATCTACAACCGAGGCAGAGTATATTGAAGGAGAAACATGTTGTACATAGGTTCTATGGATGAAACAAACTCTGGCAGATATACAGGTTGAGTATGATGAGCCCATTCCAATCTATTATGATAATACAAGCGCCATCAATATCTCAAAGAACCCAATGATGCACTCCAAGACGAAGCACATTCCAGTCAAGTATCTCTTTCTACAGGAACATGTTGCAGAAAATAACATCGGAGTTGAATATGTAGGTACAAAAGAACAAGTGGCAAATATCTTTACAAAACCGCTTCCACAGGAATCCTTTGAATATCTTCGCCAGAGATTGGGATTTTTTTCTACTCCAAAATGAATGCTTTTGAATGCTTATCTTATATGTCTTATATGTACACAAGGAAGCACCATAAAGAGGAAAATTCAGGTTGGGAGATCAGACGAGTCAGTTAGGGGGAGCAGACCAGAATGGAAAGATACCTTTTCCATTGATGACAAAGGGGGAGAGATTTATCAGATGCAGAGGATAGAGGGATGGTTCCAGGGGGAGCATTGGTCACATAGATGAAGGAATGGTTCTAGGGGGAGCATGAGTGATATGCTTTCAGTATTGCATCAGAGTGTTGCCATCAATTCCAAAGGGGGAGATTGTTGATTAATTGGGTTGGTTATCATTGATGTCAACCCTTGAAGAAAGTCCGATAGCGAATTCTGTAGCACAAAGTTTTGGGTAATGGAAGCAAGTTTGTTTGATGTATAATGAAATGAGTTTTGATATATTTGCAGGTAACACTATTCTATATGGATAGTACATGTCATTCCATTTCCGGTGGAATGTCACATAACTCCTCACGGTTTGAGAGTTATGGCCTTACGAAGTTGAAGGACCCTCATATGATTGGCTTGAAACCCCAAAAGGTCAAAGAAGTCAAAGTGCTTGGAAATAGGATTATTTAAATAATAAAGTGAAGTGACGAAGTCAAAGAAGATTATTTAAATAATAAAGTGAAGTGACAAAGTCAAATAGGATTATTTAAATAATAAAGTGAAGTGACAAAGTCAATGAGGATTATTTAAATAATAAAGTAAATGGAGAAATTTCTAATTATGGAAAGTGTTTATAAGAAGGATAACCCTAAAATGAGGAAAATGGGTTAAGTGGTCAAGTGGCTATTGGATACATGGACAAGTGACAAATTGGGCAAAGTTGGATATAGGTGACTATGTGGACAAAGTGGCTATGTGGACAAAGTGGCCTAGAAGATGCTTCTAAGGAAGCTACTTGGAGAGTGTAAATAAGAGGCAAGGCTCTCTCATTTTAATCACACTTGAGTATATTGAATATCTAAAGGTGACTGAGGTAAAAAAGGATATATAAGCTGAATTTCAGAGGGAAGGTGAAGTAAAGAAGGCCGAAATTCAAGGGAGGATAAATTCTTTTGATGATGCTTTCTAAGGTATGTTATTTACATGTCATCTCGCCATTTTCACAATAACTTGTTTTCTAGAATGATTCAGACTGTGAAATTGGGAGGCCATTGAGAAAACATATCCAAGCATCTGTCAGTGTTTCATGGAAACTTGCACATGAGATCTAGCTAAAGCATGCACAAACAAATATTATCAAGAAAAGGAAGAGAGATACACAATGAAGAATGAGAATCAATGTATATTATGATATTATCAATGAGTGAGTGATCTTCACTCATATAGGCAATGACATCCTATAATTAGGAATACATGCATAATAGTGATGGTCTAAGATTAGAAAGTCTAAAATAAAACTAGTCAGTTAACTCCCAATGAACTAGTGTTAAAGTCTAAAATAGAACTACTCAGTTAACTCCCAATGAACTAGTGTTAAAGTCTAAAATAGAACTAGTCAGCTAACTCTCACTGAACTAGTGTGCCAAAAATAGAAATTTCTCCAACACCCCCCCTGAACATCACTATGGAGTAAAAAATGAGTCCTGGCTACTAGGCCATTTTAGGTACTCATGTACAATGAAAATAATGAACATTGAAAAACGAGGAAAGAGGGAAAACCATGTGGAAACAAAACCCCCCCTCAAAAGATAATGTATCAAAAGAAGAAAATGGCAGCTGCTAGGCAATTTTGTTCTTCATTGCAAAATGATCCCACAAAGTCTAAAACTTTGGCTCACTGAAAGTCTTCGTGAAGATGTAGATATATTTATGGATATGATGAAGTCCTTTGGCAACCTGTCGGGCCTTGTACCTCTTGATCTTATGGACCCATTTTCACCTGATAATATTCCTTTCTGGTGGAAGTGGAACCAGATTCCAAGTCTGGTTCTGTAGGAGTGAGTCATAATCCTTCTGCATGGCTACTTTCCATAATGGATTTCCCACAACCCTATTGTAGTTATGTGGATCAATAGACTCCTGAAAGTACATGAGAAGGATCCTCATGTTGAGATCAATTCATCCTCAAATCCAATGGATTCCCTGCAAGGTTTCCTACTGCCTGAAGTGTGGTCTGTGCCTTCTTGGGCATCTGTTGAAGCTTCGACGTTGGCTTCTTATTTGGATGTACTACCTTCTTATTTCCATGTAAAGAATATGAGTGTATGGAATCATCTCTGATGTCTGAAACTGATGGAAGAACAAGAGTATATGCATGCTGCACTGGAGGTGCATGCACAATACTCTCCTTATGTGTAAGTAGAATAGAGGATTCATCGTCAGAAAACTTAGTGAATTTGACTTGTGATCCACCTCACCAATTGCAATGATGGAATTTTCATGCATGTCAATTACTGAAACTGAATCTGATGTAAATTTAACCTTTTTACCTTTCTGAGTGATCTGATAAACTGAGAGTAGATTCATAGAAATCTTTGGAACATGTAGAACATTCTCAAAACTGCCATTGTGGAGTTCCACTCTCCCTTCTCTTGCTACTGCTAATGGAGTATCATCCCCCATGAGAATAGGGGGTCTTGAGCATGGACTCAGAGAAGATAAAACTTCATCTTTCACTGCCATATGATGGGATGCACTAGAATCTATAATCCATGAATCAGATGAGAAATTAATTGCAACCAGAGCATGATGATTACCTTTCTTAGGAGCAGGATCTTCTTCCTTCTGCTTCTTGACTCCCTCTGGAATGAAGTTTCCAAGGTTGTTCTGTTGAAGTGTCTGTGCCATAAGATCGATCTATTTCTTCATGCATGTGGATTCTTCATGATTCGGTTTATTGCAGTAAGTGCACTGCTTTCCCTTCTTCTTCTTCTTGGAATATGAAGAGTCTTTGGAACTTGAAGAATCATTAAAAGGTTTGGAATATCCCTCCTTCCCATTCTGTTTGGATGACCTTTTTCCATCATGCATGGTGAGTGCATGTGCTTTGGGATCTTTCATGAGGCCCATGTGTATGAGTTTTTTCTGCTCTTGTATAAGAGACTCAATGAACTGAGCCAACGTAGGCATTTTCCAATTTGTTCCAAAAATACATCTGCCAAAATGGAAATTGGAGACATATACAATGTATTCTGGTCCTAGATTGGCCAAGATTGTTATAATAAGTTGTTTCTCTTGTGTAGACTTGTCAATACCACATTCACTGAATCTCAAAATCAAAGATTTAAATTTAGTAAAGAAATATTGTATATTATCAAAACTTTTACGGTCTAAGGCATTCAACGCTACTCATCCTGCTTTCCAAAGAGTCCTTCCAGGGTGGTCCAGATCTCATTTGGAGTCTTGCATGCAACAACATGAAACCATAAATCAATGGAGATTAACTTAAGAAGTAGTATTGTGGACTCATCCTTACAGTTCACCCATTTCATCTTCTCAATCCCTAATGTAGGTTTTGTTTCTGTCGCCATTGTCAAATTATACAGTCCTTTTCTTTTGAGTTGGAATGTCTCCTTGGGATTCCAATCAAAATAATTGTATGGTGCGAGGATTACCAAAATTTTTGACTATATAATAGTTGTCCTATCCATCTCTCCCACTGTTTCTAAGAACCCCTAAAAATTTACTCTCAATATGCAAGTGAAAAATTAAGAAATCACAACAGAAAGAGCACTTTAAGTGAAAATTCGTATAAGTTTCAAGAGATGATGTTCTAACTTACTTTCTGATCAAACGGTGAGGAATCTCTCCAAAAGGTTGAAAAACCACTTGAATAGTTCAATTTACTTCTCACGCAGGTTGTTTCCTCAAAAAATTAATACTTTTGGGAGCAATCATTGTAGAAAGGTACGACCACGGATTCGTATAAGTTTCAAGAGGATATCTTGCAGCTTACTTTCTGGGAAAACGATGAATAATCTCACCAAATGGTTGAAAACCCACTTCCAAAATGGGTCGATTTACTTTTCTTGAAGTCCGTTTCCTCAAAAACGTAATATTTTGGGAGGAATAACTGATGAAAGGTACGACCATGGATTTAGCTTGCTGAAACCCTGATTTTCCTTATTCTTTGGCTTGTCTGGCTTGCTCCAAGAAGCATAAATCTGATACCATGTCAGTGTTTCATGGAAACCTATAACATCTCGCTCTGGCGCACTGAGAAAACTTATTCTTTGAGGACACTTGCTTGCAAGTGATCTGGACTATTATGATATTAAAACTCTTGTCCTTGATTATGATGCGTTATGATAGATGACATGATGTTCTACTGCTTTGACACAGACAGGTGCTATTGACTCAGTTTTATTGAGTGTGCAGGGTTTTGGACCTTGAGGATGCAGAGGCATCGATGGAGCCCCTTGGACTCCGGATTGAGTCAGGGAGTGTGCTATTTGGGTTGATTTATTTGCTATGATATTTCATTGATTTGATGATATGATGGGGACATGTTTTGACATGATTACTGATGATGCAGGCTGACGATAGCTTGCCGACCAGACTCACATATGGAGTAAAGGGGCCACACATGATTACCAGAGAGGTTGAGGGAGAGGTGTGGACAGTAGCCCTGCCACATCCTACTAGCACTCTCGCCGTGGCTAGAAATGTAGGTTAACGATTACCTAGTTTGAGAGGACCCACGATGCCGCGAGGGCAGACTGTGATAGTCGCTTGCGATGATTCTAAGGGGCGCGCAATAAGGCGGGGGCCTTATTCCTTAGAACCCTTAGTCTCCCACAAGTTCACCTGGCGGAGTGTTGACTCCAGGGGTTATTGATGTCTACCAATCAATCAAGTTGGCGAGTGGCACCCTTGGAGCATGTGGTGCATCCTGAAGGGCACGTCACGCAAAAGAAACACGAGTTGGCGAGTGGCACCCTTGGAGCACGTGGTGCATCCTGAAGGGCACGTCGCGCAAAAAAAATGAATTAGGTGAGTGGCACCCTTGGAGCATGTGGTGTGTCCTGAAGGGCACGTCGCATTGATGTTGATGAATGAAAAAACCTAGATGGCCCTAAGACTTTTAACACATTAAGAAATTCTTAAAACGAATTCCCTAAATAATTTTCACCCAGTTCAGAATCTAAATCTAAGTCTAAAACTTCTCTAGGGTAAAATTTTGTTTAACCTTAAGAAAAGACCCTATAAAAATAAAAATAAAAATCTAAACTAAAAACCACTTAAGTCATAGTTTTAGTCTTCATAATGTTTGGGGTAAAATGAAGAGAGTAATAATTTAATTAATCCGTGGTTTTAAATTGTAAAGAAGAAATAAATGATTTAACTTGTGGAAGTATAAAAAGATTTTTAAATTAATAATAAAAGGAAGGAGTAAATAGCGCAACTGTCGTTTTGGCTCTAATAAAAAGGGGATAATAAAAATTTAGGAAACTTAGGAATGGGGAAACATATTAAAGGAAAGAGTTGAACTTATGGTAAAAAGCGAGGTCAACATAGTAAGGAATCTGCAATTAAGAACCTTCTAAAAATGAACTAAATTAGCAATTTCATTTTAGGGAAAGTATTTAAACCTGAAGGGGAATCTAGGAATACCTAGGAGTAAATTTAGGAGCAACTCTGGGTGGGTGAGGGAATTGAGACATTTAATAAATTTAAAGAAAATAATTATTGGAGAAAAGAGGGGGATGGACGACACTTGTGCGAAGGAGAATATTTAGAATATTTTTATTAAAACTAAATTTAAATTTGATTTAGGGAAAGTTGGAGGTTCCAAAACTCTATAAAAGAAAGGGAAGATGAGGAAGAAAGGGGACCGACTGTTAGCGTAACGTTACGCTGCTGGATTTGTGACTTGACTGATTTCTTGTGAGGAGTTGGGATTTCCCAGCTTGGATAGGAGTGGTATCTCAGCCTTGCAAGGCGAGCTGGGAGCTAGACTTACCATCTGGATTGTGTGTGGCCCCTTTGCAGCTCGAGGGGCTAAGGGGGAAGCAGAGTACCCCTAGCGATTGGATGGGAGGTACTGGTGTAGTCTCGATGGTCGGTGAGCGGGAGCAGCACGGAGCAGGAGCGACACAGAGCGCACGGTCATCATTCGAGGCGGGAGTTAAGGCAACGATATGTTTTTTTTTTAGTTGATAGAATAGAATGCATTAAGATTTATGATGTAGATCTGCCACGTGTTTGTTGGGTACACTGAGTGATGTCATACATCCTTTGGTGAGGCCTTGGTATTTGTTTATCTTGCTTCCTAGTTGTTCATTGTCTGCACTTCATCAGGTATAACCCCTGTGATCCTCCCGATGAGACACTTGAGGGGCCTTGCCTTCTCTTCTTCTGCCAACATTTATTTGGTGTTCTGAGATGAAGTTGTTAACCTCGAATGGTGTTGAACCTGGATGGCTAGATGTTTGTTTTCTTAATTACCTCAACGTTCTTGTTATTGGAATCTGTTGTAAAAATGTTACCTTGTTTGTTAAATTTTAGTACAGGATGATATTAGAATATCGTCAACCCCTTTAGGTGTTGGCAGAAGAATTTTAACCTGCGTTAAAAGAAAGAAAAAGCGGGGGGGGTAAATGGACACTTTAGCCTGACCTCTACATCACCCAACGATTGAGTTTTCCCTTTCATAACTTTTATTGCTAGTTGAACCCCACAGTGTTGCTTCACTTCCTGCGCATTTTAACTCCGAATTGTTTCCCCGATCCCCTTTTACCTGCGTGTTTTAATCTCTGCACGGTAATAATTTTACAAACCCTTTTAGAGCCCTCGCCCCCTTGATTGACTGCCTACACACATTCTGGACGGCGTGGTTTTGGAATCCCTGCCAGGCTGCGATGGGGATTTGAAGTGTAGTCCCAGCGTTCTGTCCGTGTTTCCTTAACCTTGGGCTTGAAACTCTACTGTTCAGCGTTTTTTTTTTTTACCTGTCAACCAGGGTTTCCGATCATGGAACTACACAGATCTTAAATCGTTAACGATCATTGAGATCGGACCTTCATTAACCCCTTTTACAAGTAATTGGTGTAGTGGAGATGATTCACATTTTGAACAACGCTGACTACCTTCTGTATTATTTTGATTTTGGCAACAACCTTTCAGGCTAGCAAACCCTTAGTGTTTCTTTACAACCCCTATTATTTTTAACACGTACAACAGTTTATGGACAACTACCTGGTTGATTGCGAAGCCAGTCCATTCTGGACGCCTGTGCCACCCGTAATTCGCCCACCCTCTCTGCCATGTCGAGGTGCCTTGCTCGACCCGTGACCATCTGAGTCTCTCCCTCCTTTCTGGTTGGCCAACATTAAGGTGCCTTCATTTCAGAGTTGTCAGGAGTGAGTGGTGCAACAGAGAATCCACCGAACACCACGCCTTCTTTTTCTGCATTTTTAGAACCTTTCCTTACTATGTTTTCAATGCTCCAGGCAAGAAAATCTCATCTAAGACCTGGGTCGACACCTGTACCTACTTTCGGGGGAAAACTCAACCTCCACCCGCGTGGCGATTCCTTGTTAAACGTGAAAAAATACTAATCTATGTCGAGCCTCTTAGAACGGCCTTCCTTCGCACTATGAACAAAATTATATGTTAATTTTCCAGCCCATTCGACTTACCCTTGATGGAATACATCTTACCCTTAATACAATTTAATACAAATTATATATGTAAGGTTACTGTAATATATATATTGTTATTGTAAATTGTAGATGGAATGTTTGTGATAACAAAATAAAAAAATGTAAAAGTTAATGTTGATGGATATCAAGGAAATGTTATGATTACTTGTTGCCTTATTTTGTAATATAAAATGAAAGACTTTATGTTATAGTATGGAATGTTTGTGATAGCCAAATAAAAAAAAATGTAAAAGTTAATGTTGATGGATATCAAGGAAATGTTATGATTACTTGTTGCCTTATTTTGTAATATAAAATGAAAGATTTTATGTTATAGTACTTTAGTGTTGGCAACCTACTAGAAGTAAGGTAATAAAGAATTTGTGTTGCTAGGTTATTTTAACTTGAATGGAATATGATGAATTAAAACGTGATGACTTGTAAAGGCATTTGCTGTAATTTTATATTGTCATTATAATAGGTAAGGGTAATGTCAATATAGCTTATGGTTGAATAAATAGAAAGTAATGTTAAGGTAATGTGGTGAATTAAATTAGCATAGATACATCTGCTTTTGTTTTATATTGCTTTAATGGAATAATTATGGTTTTCTTCCCATAGATCTAGATATTTATATAATCTATTGAATGTAAGGTAATGTAATATAATGTTAGGTTAATGAAAAGTACTATAATGAAATGTAAATGTATGGTAATGATTGTTAAAGCAATGTTAAGGTAATATGGTGAACGCTTTATGTTAGTGCTAACATTCATGGTAAGGTAAATGTTAGTGGGTTCATCATTATGGTAATGATATCGTTGCTCAATTATTGCGGTTAATAGAGAAAATGCAATGTGATTGTGATTATTTCAATGTCCTTGAACTAAGTACAATAGGATTTTATAACTTAATAATGGGGGTTGAGATTAATTGGATTTAACTTATGTATAAGGCATTCGTCGGTTGATGAAATTTAATGGAGCAGTTGGTCAGTAATCAATCACAGTTGGGTCATAGAAAATGCCTTGTCTTAAATATTGGTTGGTCCTTGTTTGAGTCCTTTTATCTTGGGCCTTCTGTAGAGGAGGTGGTTGCTCATTTAATTATTGTTCTACCTGGTTGTTTAAATTTCTTGCTTGGTCTGCTTGCGTCGGGCGGGATGTAGACACCTCCATGTTCCTTAGAATAGTCGCCAGCCCTGAGACGTTAAATAGTTAAAATCGATGGGAACCTGGGCTTGAGCATTGCTTATGTGTCTTGGAGGTCCTAACCATTGTAGGGTAGGATGGGCGGGAAGTCAGTCTTTTATGGTCGATTGATGGTCGTTTAATGCTTGCAGTACTTGTTGTGTGCCTTATGTCGTCTCGTTGTGTTCATCGTGGTTGTGTCTGGTTAGTCATCAGGTGGCAACGTAGAGTCGAATGTGTTGGTTTTCCTTGTACACGCGTGCACACACTTTAAAAAAAATAAAAAAATCCAGTTGTTATAAGAGGTTGTCGTCGTGACGAATGGGAGCGTGTTACAAAACCTGCACAAGATATCTAGCTAAAGCATGCACAAACAAATCTTATAAAGAAAAGGAAGAGAGATACACAATGAAGAATGAGAATCAATGTATATTACGATCTTATCAATGAGTGAGTGATCTTCACTCATATAGGCAATGACATCCTATAATTAGGAATACATGAATAATAGTGATGGTCTAATATTAGAAAGTCTAAAATAGAACTAGTTAGTTAACTCCCAATGAACTAGTGTTAAAGTCTAAAATAGAACTAGTCAGTTAACTACCAATGAACCAGTGTTGAAGTCTAAAATAAAACTAGTCAGCTAACTCCCACTGAACTAGTGTGTTGAAAATAGAAATTTGTTCAACAATATCTGTGGTACAAATTTCATCTTGTGGGTCATTTTATTTTTGGAGTTACACTCCGTGGAAAATAGGGTTTGTGGCTAGTCTTGAAACTAGTCTAAAACAGGTGTTTCAGGTAAAAATGCCATAACTTCTTCATAACAGATCCAAATTCAGTAAGACCAAATGTGTTGGTTAGAGTATATTCTGTAGTATTTTATGTACAATTTTCATATCCATACAACAAATATTCCGTGCGGGGCACTCTCTCTATAATAATCCAAAGTTCAACAAGGTATGTTATTTTTGCTATAACTCCTTTTCTGAGAGGTTCCAAGTAGTGACACCTGGAGGAATTGCATAAAACACATTGAAGAACATTGTGTACTATTTTTAGATCTTTATTCATTACAGGTACATAGTTATGATTATTTCAAGTTAGGGTTATTGACTAATCCAAAACTAGTCATGTGAGACTAAAGTAAAGTTTGATGAAAATGCTAGTCTCTTATTGTTAAAATTAAGGAAGGTTTGTAGGTATGTGATCATATACACCATGTATATTACAGAGTTACAAATTATATTTGGATGATGAAATTGACGAGGGAATTTGGTTGAGGTTGAGGTACAAGTTGGTGCATGGTTGATGCACTTGTTTATGGTATAGGTTGATTACAAGTTGGTGTACAGGTTGATGCATGGTTGATGTATGGTTCAGGTTATTGGTACAATTTGTTTGGTACAGGTTGATTGGTACATGTTTACAACAATATATCTCATAGTGATAGTGTTACAATGGTCCCATCATTCTACTTCTATGACAAGGTGGTTGGACGGGGCGAGGACAAGTGGTTGTAGTCGAAGAACATAGGGGGTTGTAGCCTCCTTTTGGTTGTAGCTAGATAATTGGGGAGTTGGAGCTTCCATCAGGTTGTAGCCTGAGAAACTAGGGGGTTGGAGCCTCCTTCCAGTTGCAGCTGGAAAACAAAGGAAGTTGGTGCTTCCAATGAATGTAATTATTCAAGACATATAAGAAAAAACATTCTTTGGTTTTCTCCCACTTTGGGTTTCCACGTAAAAACACTGGTGTAATGTGTATGTATATGATTGTTCATTTGTTAATTTTTTATTTACTCTGCAAATATTGGATGATAATGCTACATTGATATACCACTTGCATTATATGTTTAAACAAGATTAGATTGCTCTATGACTGATTCACCCCCCCTCTTAGTAATCCAACAATTACTTGCTAATTATTATTTTTTTCTTATTTACTGATCATAAGGAATTGCATTACATCAATAGTCAAGGTAAGTTAAATCAAAAGCATTTCAAATGGGTAGAATTTTTTCAAAGTTGCTTATTTGTTTTGAAGCACAAGTCTAGAAAGTATATTGAAGTTGTATATGAGCTAAGATGAAGAATAATGTTGCTTAATACTTTGTTAGTTGAAGTTGTTAGCTTGGAATATATGGAGTTGTATGTAGAGGACGCAGATTTTTTAGAGGCTTGGAAAGTGTGCAAATCACCTTGGAGCATTGATATGACATCATATTTGGCTTTTCATATTCAATAAGGTTTCTTGTTCAAGAACCAAAATTTGTGCATTCCACAAAGTTCATTACGATTGAATCTTGATAGAGAGATGGATAATGGAGGTTTGAGTGTCCATTTTGGAATTGATAAAACCATAAAATTGGTGAAGGAAAGATACTTTTGTCCTAATATCAACAGAGATGTTACAATTTTTTTTGAGTGCTATATAATTTTCCAACTAGAAAAAAAGAGAGTAAAAACACAGGGTTATATACACTGTTAAGAACCAAATATCAATATAACATAGAAAAAACTTAGAATAAGTACTCAACGCCTTGAAAAAGAGAGAATTTCGGGTAATAAGCCTCTTCGAGGGAGACACCTCCTTATACCCCACATAAATGTCCAAATACAAGCTGATTCCAAATGAAAATGTCTCCTTGATATATATAGGAGACTATGAGGTACAATTACAACTAATGGTCTCAAGCCGACATAAATAAAATAACATTACTAATGTAATATGCCCCAATTAAGGGGTAATCAACCACTATTTAGGGCTTAACACATCCCTCCCCTTGAGATAAGTGTTGTCCACAACGCTTGAGTAACTTTGGATGATTCTGTATAAAAGACTCATCTTCCCAAGTGGAATCTTCAACTGGTAGTTTCCTCCATTTAATGAGATACTCTGAAATGGATCTATTCCTCAGCTGGCAAATTCTTGTGTCAGTGGTGGCTTCAGGCTCCAATATGATTTTTCCTTCCTCGTCAAGTTCTGGAAATATAGTTTGAACTGGGATCTTGTCAGCTATATCCTTATTTAAGCATGAAACATGGAAAACTGGGTGTACTCATGAAGACGCAGACAACTCCAATTCATATTCCATAGTACCAATATTTTGCAACACCTTATAAGGGCCATAGTGCTTTGGTGATAATTTATCATCCTTCTTGGCTTGCTTGAGGGACAACAGTTTGTATGGTTGTAGTCTTAAAAACACCCAATCCCCTACTTCAAAACTCCTTTCACTATGATGTTGATATGCTTGTTGTTTCATGTGATTTTGTGCCATGGTCAGATTGTCCTTTAATATTTGGAGAACTTGTGGTTGACGCTTGATGTTATCTTCCACTGCTTGAACCTTATATTTTTCTTTTAGAGAAGAAGTGATGGAAGGAGGGTGGTATCCATAGAGTGCCATAAATGGTGTCATTTTTGTTGCAGTATGAAAGGAAGTGTTATACCACCATTCTTCCAAGGGTAACCATTTGAATCATTGATTTTGTTTATCATAGACAAAGAAACGAAGGTAGCCTTCCATACATTTGTTCACTATCCCAGTTTGTCCATTAGATTGAGGATGATAGGATGAACTATGAGTCAATTGACTACCCAAAAAAGAAAATAATTATGTCCAAAAATGTCTAGTGAATATGGGATCTTTGTCACTTACAATAATCTTTGGGCTGCCATGTAGCTTTTGAACTGTCTCCATGAATGCGGTGGCAACTGTACTGGCTTTGTAGGGATGAGAGAGTGGACAAAAGTGTGCATACTTGGTTAGTCTATCAACAATCACCATGATGACACTCTTTCCTTCAGACTTCGGTAACCCAGTGATGAAATCCATGGAAACCTCCTCCCAACGTTGACTTGGGATGGCTAATGGTTGTAAAAGACCCAGGGTCTTAATTGTTTCCACCTTATTTTGTTGGCAAATCAAACATTCTGCCATAAACCTTTGAACATTAGTTTTAAGGCCATCCCAAAAAAATTCCTTCTTGACCCTATGGTAGGTTTTCAAAAATCTTGAGTGGCCTCCTACTGAAGAGGTGTGTAAATCCAATAGTACCTTTTGTTTGAGTTGGGAGTTCTTACATAAATATAAACGATCTTTGTACCATAGTGAATCATTTTTCCATGTAAATGTATCTAATGCACTGGAATCCTGTTGCAACCTTTGAATGAAAGTCCACACGTTTTCATTATTCTTCCATTCATCCCTTGCTTCTATTATCCAATCGGGTTGGATGATCAAGATAGCACAGAGAAAGGCCTCAACATCTTCATCCTTTCTTGAGAGTGCATCTGCCACAACATTTTGCTTCCCTTTTTTATAGACAATTTCAAAATCATAACCCAATATCTTGGTCACCCATTTTTGTTGTTCTTTTGAAGATAGTCTTTGTTCCAAGAAGTATTTAAGACTATCATGATCTGTTTTGACCTTGAAGTGCCTACCTATTAGGTAAGGGCACCATTTCTTCAATGCATGTAGTATTGCCATCATTTCCTTCTCATAAATGGGTTTATGTAAGTCCTTTCCCTTGAGTGTCCGACTTTCAAAAGCCATGGGCCTTCCTTCTTTCATTAGGACAACACCAATCCCATTTCTCGAGGCATCACATTCCACAATAAAGGTTTTGTGAATTTTGGAGTGGTTAAGACAGGAGCTTCGCACATCACCTCTTTAAGTTGTTCAAAAACTTTAGTTTCCTCTGGAGTCCATGAAAATGCATCCTTCTTAGTTAGTTTCGTTAAAGCTGCTACTATTCTTCCATAGTGCAGAATAAACTTGCAATAGTAGCCTGTCAAAACCAAAAATCCTCTAAGATTCTTCAATGTTTTGGGAATCGGCCAGTCCATCATGGCCTTAATCTTGTTAGGGTCTACCTTGACACCTTCATGAGATACAATATGACCCAAATACTCTACCTCCTTCACCCCAAAGAAAAATTTGGATGGTTTGGCATATAGTTGTTGCTCCTTTAGTAGTTGTAGCACCTTGTCAACATGTTGCACATGATCCTCCCAAGACTTGCTATAGATTAATATATCATCAAAAACTAATAACAAAAATTTTCAAAGGAAGGGTTTGAAAATGGAATTCATCAACCCTTGGAATGTGGAAGGTGCATTTGTAAGGCCAAATGGCATGACCGAAAATTCATAATGGCCTTCATGAATTCGGAATGGTGTTTTTGGGATATCTTCTTCCTTCATTCTAATCTGATGATACCCTGAACAAAGATCCAACTTTGTGAAATAGATTGCTTCATGTAGTTCATCTAACAATTCATCAATGACGGGAATGGGAAACTTATCTCTAATAGTGATCTTGTTGAGCTCTCTATAATCTGGACACATACGCCATGAGCCATCTTTCTTGAATACCATTACCACCGGTGCAGAGTAAGAACTTTGGCTAGGTCTAATAATGCCAACCTCTAGAATTTCTTCAACCATGTGCTCAATTTCACTCTTCCGGGCATAAGGGTATCTGTATGGCCTAATGTTAGGAGGAAAACTCCCAGGAATTAGGTGAATATCATGATCATGATTTCGAGTGGGTGGAAGACCTTTGGGAATATATTCAAATACTTTGGAATGCTTATCAATGCTCCCTTGGAGATCTAGGGGAATAGATGGATTAGATGTTTGAACGTCTAGTGGGAATAGTTGTACAATTACACGTTGATGCCCCTTTTTCAATAATTTTGTCATGCCATTGGAGCTTATCACCTTACTGGGTTTCCCTATGATACCTCTTAACTCAATTTCTTTTCCTTCCAATGAAAATTTCATGAAAAGTTCTTGAAAATTAAAAGCCATTGTTCCTAATGATTGTAACCATTGGATTCCTAGTAGGACATAAACACCACCAATGGGTATAAAAATCATTGGACTATTCATTACATATTCCCCCATAGTAATATTGATCTTATTGCATTTTCCTGAGCAATTGATAGTTCCTCCATCTGCAATCCTTACTTGAAACTTTGGCGCTAGATATACAAATCAATTGAGAGCTTTGGCTAATTTATAGTGAATGAAATTATGAGTACTACCAGAATCAATTAGGACTATTACCTTTTTATTTTTGATATATCCTTCGATCTTGAGGGTTCGAGGAGTGCTAATTCCAGCCAATGCATTACACGATATCGTGGGAGTCAACTCTTAAGAAGAAACCACATCTACATTTTCATCTTAATATGGTTCTTGTTCTTCTTCCTCTTCACAATCTATGTAGAATAATTTCTTCTCACCACACTTATGTCCCTTACTATGTTTGTTGTCACAATTAAAGCATAAACATTTTTCTTTTCTTTCCTCCAATTGTTTAGGTGTCAACCTTGTAGGTTGAGTTGTTTTAAAAGAAGGGAACATTATTTTCTTGATAGATGTTAGGAGTGGTCCTTCTAGTAGCCATAGTCATATTTTTACTTTCAACATTTCTTTCCACCCTAAATGCATTCTTCAATGATTTTAGTTCCCATAGATGAACCTCATGTTGAATGTTATCCCTTAAAGTTCCTATGAATACATCAATCAAGTGCTCATCTAGAATATATGTTACCTTTATATTAAATATTTGGAAGTTCTCAATGTGCTCTGTAACTGAACCCTTTTTCTTGTGTTGGACAACTGAGAGGGGGGGTTGAATCAATTGTTACCAAGATTAAACAATTATGCAAAAATTTAATAAACCCTAGAAATATCTTAGAAAATAATTAAATTTATTAAATAATTCTACTTTAAACCTAGCCGACACTGAAAACTTTCCCACTTCTAGTATTTATACCGACTCTTCCCTTTTTCTTGAACCCAGGCTCATTGTCCTGAAGATGGATCCTGATCTGGATCCAAAACGTTGACAATCTATTGACAACACTGTGGCTTTTCCAATCAAAACCGAAAATTAGGCTCATTTTAAAATATTTACAGAGAACTTCATGACAATCACAATAATGCAGGGAAGTAAGCAATAGAACATTCAACATCATTCACACACATGAAATACACATAGACAAATATTTCCTAAGGAAACCCATAAAGGGTATAAACCTGTTCTTCTTTACATGATAAGTAATATTTACGTTCTGTACATTATCATACTTATGAGCTCCAACTCATTGTGAGGATACAACCTCTGTTTTGCAAGCTGCAACTTGCTGAGAGCACCAACTCTCTGTTTTCTCTAGCACCTACTAGAAGGAAGCACCAACTTCCTAGTTTCTCTAGCACTCACTAGAAGGAAGCACCTACTCCCTAGTTTTTCTAGCACCCACTAGAAGGAAGAAACAACTCCCTACATGTTCCAACACCAACTGGATGGAAGCACCAACTTCTAGTCACACAGGAACCAACCTGTATAACAGAGAACCAATGTTCTCCCTTGCGCCACCCTACCACACTGGTTTTTTTGGCTGCAACCAGATGGAAGCTACAACTCCCTATGTTCAAGCACCCACTTGAACCTTTGAGGACAATAGTCCTCCCTAGCACCTCCCAACCACCCTGAAATATAAATCATTGCTACAGAAACTTATTACAGTGATATAATGTTCATCAATGGCTTACCAGTCTCATCACTATTATGCTAAACTGCCCTGTTCTACCTGCATCAGTGTCTTCCTGCTTGCATCCTTTTGAGCTTTCTGATATTCTTCTCTGTCTCTGCATGCACACCTAGACTTTCCCTTCCTTTCTCAGATATGCATCTCTGTTATTTTTTTCTTCTGTGCTTTAGCTCTTGCACATCATGCTTCTACACGCATGCATCACTCACAACAACAACCCTCATGTCTTCTATGTTCTGCATATTTATACTATATGTGCACCTTCTTCTTCCTCCATATGAAATGCCTCTGCTTTATCTTCATAGTGTCATGATTCTGATCATCGGGTTGTTCACTACCACTCCACCTTGCCGCCCTCATCTTCCCTCAAGCACCTCTCTCCTTTTCTTCATTCTGCATCACTTCTCATGTCGAGTCCTCTAGTCATCATCATGGAAAATCTTCATCTTTTCTGGCGGTTACCCCCATGCATTCATCATCACTGGGTGTTATGCTAAGATTCCTTATCTTCACTGGTAGTCCAGACTCTTTGTCCTCTCTTCCATCTGTCAATCGTCTCTATGATCAGTCTTCATTGCACTGGTAGATGCCTCGAGATGCTTCATATTCTCTGTCGATCACCCTGAAGACTCTTTGAATTCTATGGCAGAAATAATCAATGGTCTCTAATAGTTACACCGAGGCTCTTTGGCCCCTCTGGAAGCCACCCTAAAACTCCTCAAATTCTCTGGTAGATGCAATCACTTCGTTTTGGCAGTTACTAAGAGAAACACCACGCGTTCATGTGTTTTGGCACCATCTCTCTTCCTTAAGAAAACTTCATAGTGGGTGCTAGCTCTTTTGGCTAAGCCCCTTCCTTTTAGGTGACCTCTGGTGGTGACCAAATGCCTATTCATAAGGTGCTTTCATGACTCACGTTTCAGGGATCTGGGGATGAGGCATCTCGACTCTCCAAGTCGCAATATCCGAAATGGAGCTTAGCTGCATGCTATCTCCTCCCTTAAACCTCCGATGATGTGACCAATGGTTGTGACCACATCCCTATTCAAAAAGGCATTTCGCGATTTTGCATTTTGGGTTTTCTCCCGTGAGTCTCCTTGAATCCTCATATTGCAAACCTCGAAATGGAGCTTGGTTGCTCTAGCTCCTTCCTCCAGCGTGACCACTAGCGGTGACCACAACTTAACTCGAAACTGCATTTCGCAATTTTGTGCTTCGGGGATTCTCCTATGAGTCCCTTGAATCCTCCAACTTCCGGTACCCGAAATGGAGCCTAGCTATGCTAGATCCTTCCACTCACGCGACCACAGGCGGTGACCAGGGGCCAAGTCCAAAAACGCATTTTGCATTTCGTGTTTTGGGGATTCTGTGAAGAGTCATCTCGACTCTCCATGTCGCAAACTACGAAATGGAGCTTGGAAGCTCTAGCTTTTCTCTCCAACTCTCGACAATGTGACCATGAGATATGACCACTAGCTAGTCATTTGAGTGCTTCATTCTTCATGTCAATGGTCCACGATCCGTGGTGATCAGACGGCTATCCTCTGTCCTGGAACTTCAGATTTCGGGACTTTGGGGGAGTATTGATACTAAAACTCCCGAAACTAAACTCCCAGAGTGATGTCATTCTTGCATCACTCAATGACATGTCATAAGCTGAGTGGCTTCCATGTGTCACTCAGAATTGTAATTTCCAGTGGCCTGAAATGCTGAGTAAACTTAACACTTGTCCTTGTATGATTGCGCCACGTGTCCTTGTTGATGTAGACTACCACCTATCCTTTATGACGTGGTATGTCATGAACTACCTCCTGGATCTGACGGCCCAGATTCATCCTTGATCCGACGACTAAGATTATTTCATGATTTTTCATATCGCGAGTTCGAGAGGTTAGAACACCTCGTTCCTTTGACTTTCTAGTTAGCAAAGAGAAGATCTTTCACCACATGTCCTTCTTGGATCGACGAACCATATTTCTCCTCGATCTGATGGCTCAGATCATTTTTCCATTTCACGTTTCGCGAGTTAGAAGAATAGAGCACCTTGTGCCTTTGAATTTTCAGTCAGTGAAATGTCGAGCTTTAGCCACGTGTCCTCCAGATCCAATGATCCACGACTGTCTTCGATGGATGTCCAGGATTCCTTCACATCTTTGGAGTGTTGGATGACTCCTGGGCTTATCCTCCTTGCATCTCTACTGGATCTAACGGCTGTTAGTCCTTGGTATTAGCTCCATATCTGAAGGGCCAAATCTTATCGCGATTTTGCATATCACGAGTTGGAAGGATAGAGAACTTCCTTCCTTTGACTTTCCAGTCAGCGAAATGCCAATCGTTCGCCATGTGTCCTTCTTGAAGATGGAAGGTCCTCCTACTTTTGGGATTTTGTAGGCCCACTTCATCTTGCACATAAATATTGTGCTCCTTATGGATCTAACGACGGTTGGTCTTTGGGCTCAGATCTGATTCATGAAAACTGTTCTCTTCTACTATGCGCTCCTCCTATCTGAATTCAGATCTGATGATCATAAGGAATTCTGAATGGGATCCAACGATCACTGTTTCTCTTCATTGTTATGCTTCTGATCTTACCATGCCATCGTCACTGCTGATCATCCTTGCTTGCCTGTTTTCCATCGCTATCCATGCCATCATTGTTGCTGATCTTCCTTGCTTGCCTGTTTTCCATCATTGTCTCCCAACTGTAACCCTGCCAACGTCACTACTATTCTTGCCTATAACCATACCATCATTGTTGTTGTTCTTTCCATCAATGACAAGCACATTCAGCCTGTAAACATGCCAACAATATCCCCCTTTGGCATTGATGGCAACCCTGAACGGCTGCGCTAATCCGTTTGGACCTCCAACTGTAGCATCCGGTCTAGACCACTCCTTTTCTCCCCATTTGACATCAATGTCAAAGAAAACATGATCCCCCTGAGTTGTTGCAGTATGTTTAGGAGGTATCAGATATTCAACCAACACAAACTCCCCCTGACAGGATGGACTCTCTTATTTGAGTCCTGCAGAATATTTGTATCTAAACCAGAGTCTTCTCCTTCTGATTCTTGGACCTGTTCATCGTCATCTTCCACTGTATCCTCTATAGAATACTCAATATTGCTCACCTCTCTTACTGGGACTCCTTCATCAACCTTTTCTTATCATAACCGGATGAATCCGCCTGTCACTATTCTCTCTTTGCTTCTGACTATTCTCCTCTTTTGTTTCTAAAAGGTTAGCTTTCCCTGACAAGGTCTTTCCTCTTGTTATCTCTACAGGATGTCATGTATATAATTTTGTACATCAGAATGTTGCTGCTATGAATGTCGTTGTCCTACTGGAACACTGCGCAATAGTAGCTTGTACTTTTTAAACAACCCTTGGATCTCCCCATTGATTCTCATCGATCTCTATTATTGCAATTTCATTTTTCTTCCATGATGCCTACAATCCAAGGCTTTTATGACCATATTCAATCACAAGAAAAAACCGTTAAAACTACTCTCATACCTGCTTTTCTTTTTCACAGATGAAGGACTTGTATCAGGTTTCTTAGGAGTATTGATTTCTTCCTTGTTGTATCCAATACCAGATTTTTCATTTGGCGATCTCTGACTATCCAAGAGCTTATCCAGGGTCATGGAGTTGTTCAAGAAATTGCTTCTCAACCTTCAAAACTTCTGCTTCCATCTTATGACATGATTCTTCTTATACTTCTTCCATGGGATAAATGCTAACTGAACATTCTTTTATTGTATCTTAATCTTATTTTTTACTTGTAGGGGAGGATTCAATATCAACATTATTGTCTATCCTTATGCTTTTATCCACCACTTGTCCTGAGTTTACAGACTTTATCTTACAGTCTTTGGAATTGACCACCTCTTTACATCCTCTATCACACATTTGACTTACATTGAGAAAATTATGTTTCAACCCATCTTCAGGCAGAACATCTTGGGAATCTCCTTTTCCATTATTCAAACTCACCATCCCTTTATCCTTGATTTTACCTGGTTCATCATTTTCAATGATCTCATTTCCTGTTTTGCTTTTACTTATAGGAAGAAGCTTATCCTTCTCTTCAGTCATGTGCTTGGAACATCCACTGTCTATATTCCCAGAGGCCTTTTGTTTTTGAGTTGAAAGTGATAGACCACATTTTCCACTATATTTCTTTTTCCATGTGCTGGCATTTCTAGCTAAGAGCTTTATCCTTGGATTTGTTTTGTAATTCTTCAGATGGCAGTTTGCATCTTTGTGGCCAAAGTTATGACAGTTATAGCATTCAAGCTCATTGTTCAATAGGTCAAAGTGATTGTTGTAACGTTGTCTACTCATTGGTTGTTCATTATTTCTTGACCTCCTCAGTTGCATGTCTCTAAACTTAATTTGACCATTTGCAATATGTGGTTGTTTTTTACTTGGTTGTCTCATTATTTGTTGTGGCAGACATTTATTCCTTGGGAATCTTGATTGCTCATGTCTAAATCTTAAGGAACAATTTATAGTTTTGTGGCCAAAGTTAGAACAGTAGAAACAATATCCATAGAAAAAATCCTTGTACCTTGAAAATGGTTGTCTTCTTTGAGCAGGTTGATTTCTTCAATGCTGATGATTTCCTTGAGCAGAGGGTGCATTATTTCTTTGTTCTACAAATTCAGTCCTGGCACCTTTTTCTTTACTCTTCCTGGGTGGCTGATTGTCTTCCTTTGTTTCTGCAGGTTTGTTATTGTCATTGGTTGTAGATTTGACAAACTTGATGGAGTCTTTGTTGCTTGGCTGACCACTACTTGATCCCTCTTCATAACCCAAACCAGTTTTCAGCTTTGGATTCCTTTGCTGATTCAGAATGGTGGCTAATCCTTCTGAGGCTTTGATACTTGACAGATTCTGATGATATGAGGATTGAAACTTCTCCAACTCTTTCCTATTTTTCACTACTTCTTCTTCCAGAGATTTACATCTTGCCTTCTTTTCTGATAACTGCCATTTCAGAATGTCCTCGATTTTCTTTGCCTCTTCTAATTCCACTTTTAACAGGGAAAAGTCTTCATCAGGTTGTTTACTATCTTTCTTGAACTGTATCAACAATTGTTTTTTCTTTATGTTCTTAAGTCTAATTCTGTCAATCTCTTCCAAAGCGCTGGTCATCTCTCCTTCCAAGTCAACCACAACTTCTTTATCATTAGCATCACATCCTATGATTTTATTATCATAATCCTCTTTGTCCATAAGCATGAAGTCATTTACCTTATATTCATAGGAAGAGTCACTATCAATGTCTTCTAAAGAGTCATCATTGTTTACACATAAACTTTTCTTTTTATCAAATCTTTTGGATTTGTACTTCTCTTCACCTTCATAGTTCTGGTCCTTCTTTTTGTGTGGACACTTATTTTCAAAATGACCTATCTTACCACAGTTGAAACATTTGAAGGGAAGCTTACCTTGGTACTTGCCTGATCCTTTCTTTAGTCTTCTCACAAATTTTACTTCAATTTCATCAGGCTCAAAATCCTCATCCTTGTCTACTTTAAATGATGTTTCTCTAGAGGTGGGTTTATCTTTAACTATCCTCATTTCATATGTTGTCAATGTTCCTAGAATTTGATCAAAAGCCAAATCATTTAGATCATTAAGTTCTTCTATAGCTGAGACCTTTGGGTTGAACCTATCTGGCAAAGATCTCAAAATTTTCTGAACTAAAGAGGGTTCCTCAATTTTTTCACCAAGTTCTTTCATTGCATTTACTAGTTCTTCAACTTTCAGAAAGTATTACCCAATAGTTTCTTATTCTTTCATCTGTAGCTGTTCAAACTCTACTCTATAGGTTTGAAGCTTGGCATCTTTTACCTTCTCATTACCTTCATAACTGCTAATGAGTTTGTCCCACATGTCTTTGGCAGCTTCTAAATGCATATCTTTTACAAATTCTGCTTCTGCAATCCCACTCAGAATAGAATTCATAGCCTTAGCGTTGAAGATGAATTCTAGCTTATCATCCTTGATAGATAGTACAACTAGCTTTACATAACCAATCTCTACCACATCCCATACATCTGCACCTAATTCCATTATGTAGGTTCTCATCCTAAGTTTCCATAAGGAAAAGTTTTTTCCATTGAACACAGGGGCCTTATTGGTTGAAGTTCCTTCATGGATTGACATGTTTAAGCTCTAGGATCTACCTTTAAATAAAAGGAACCTTCTCTGATAACAATTGTTGGACNGGTGAATCAGTTTTTACCGAGCTTAAACAATTATGCTCATTTTAAACTCTTTACAGAGAACTTCATGACAATCACAATAATGTAGGGAAGTAAGAAATAGAACATTCAACATCATTCACACACATGAAATACATAGAGACAGATATTTCCTAAGGAAACCCATAAAGGGTAAAAACCTCTTCTTCTTTATATGATAAGTAATCTTTACATTTTGTACATTATCATACTTATGAGCTCCAACTCATTGTGAGGCTACAACCTCTACTTTTCAAGTTGCAACTTGCTGAGAGCACCAACTCTCTGTTTTCTCTAGCACCTACTATAAGGAAGCACCAACTCCTTGGTTTCTCTAGCACTCACTAGAAGGAAGCACCTACTCCCTGGTTTCTCTAGCACCCACTAGAAGGAAGCAACAAATCCCTAAGTTTTCCAGCACCAACTGGATGGAAGAACCAACTTCCAATCACACAGGCACCAACTTGTATAACAGAGAACCAATGTTCTCCCTTGCACCACCCTGCCACCCTGGTTTTTTTGGCTGCAACTAGATGGAAGCTACAACTCCTTGTGTTCAAGAACCCACTTGAACCTCTAAGGACAACAATCCTCCCTAGCATCTCCCAACCACCCTGAAATATAAATCTTTGCTACAGAAACTTATTACAGTGATATAATGTTCATCAATGGCTTACCAGTCTCATCACTGTTATGCTAAACTGCCATGTTCTTCCTGCATCAGTGTCTTCCTGTTTGCATCCTTTTGATATTTCTGATCTTCTTCTTTGTCTCTGCGTGCACACCTCATCTTTCTCTTCTTTTCTCATATATGCATCTCTGTTCTTTTCTTCTTCTGTGCTTCAGCTCCTGCACATCATGCTTCTACACGCATGCATCACTCACAACAACAACCCTCATGTATTCTATGTTCTGTGTATTTATACTATATGTGCACCTTCTTCTTCCTCCATGCGCAATGCCTCTGCTTGCTCTTCACAGTGTCAAGGTTCTGCTCATCGGGTTGTTCACTGCCACTCCACCTTTCTTCCCTTGTCTTCCCTCAAGCATCTCTCTCCTTTTCTTTGTTCTGCATCACTTCTCATGTCGAGTCCTCTGGTCATCATCATGGAAACTCTTCATCTTTTCTGGCAGTTACCCCCATGCGTTCATCATCACTGGGCATTATGATGAGATTTCTTAGCTTCACTGTCAGTCCGGACTCTTTGTCCTCTCTTCCATATGTCAATCGTCTCTATGATCAGTCTTCATTGCTCTGGCATATGCCTCAAGATGCTTCATCTTCTTTGTTGATCACCCTGAAGATTCTTTGGATTCTCTGGAAGAAACCATCAATGGTCTCTAATAGTTACACCGAGGCTCTTCGGCCCCTTTGGCAGCCACCCTACAGCTCCTCAAATTATCTGGCAGATGCAATCACTTCGTTTTGGAATTTACTGAGAGAAACTCCACACATTCATGCGTTTTGGCACCTTCTCTCTTCTTGAAGAAAACTTGACAGTGGGCGCTAGCTCTTCTGTCTAAGCTCCTTCCTTTCAGGTGACTTTTGGCGGTGAAAAAATGCCTATTCATAAGGCATTTTCGTGACTCATGTTTCGGGGATCTGGGGATGAGGCATCTCGACTCTCCAAGTCATGATCTCTGAAATGGAGCTTAGTTGCATGCTAGCTCCTCCCTTAAACCTTCGATGATGTGACCAATGGCTGTGACCACAACCCTATTCAAAAATGCATTTCGCGATTTCACATTTCGGATTTTCTCCCATGAGTCTCCTTGACTCCTCATATTGTGAACCCTGAAATGGAGCTTGGTTGCTCTAGCTCCTTCCTCCAACGTGACCACCGGTGGTGACCACAGCTTAACTCGAAACTCCATTTCGCAATTTCGTGTTTTGGGGATTCTCGTGTGAGTCCCTTGACTCCTCCAACTTTCGGTACCCAAAATGGAGCCTAGATATGCTGGCTCCTTCCACTCACGTGACCACGGGTGGTGACCAGAGGCCAAGTCCGAAATCGCATTTCGCGTTTCAGGGATTCTGTGAAGAGTCATCTCGACTCTCCATGTCGCAAACTCCGAAATGGAGCTTGGAAGCTCTAGCTCTGCTCTCCATCTCTCGACAATGTGACCACGAGATATGACCATTAGCTAGTCATTTGAGTGCTTCTCTCTTCAAATCAACGGTCCATGATCCACAGTGATCGGACGACTATCCTCCGTCCTGGAACTTTAGCTTTCGGGACTTTGGGGGAGTATTGATGCTAAAACTCCCGAAACTAAACTCCCGGAGTGATGTCATTCTTGCATCACTCAATGACGTGTCATAAGACGA
>ML821646.1:119209-144246 GCA_009831015.1 Picea engelmannii
TACAATGTTACCCTCATGGATCCCTTTGGCATATTAGTAGATGATCCCTTTGGCATATTAGTAGTATGTGGTTAGAGCATGGCACATGTGTATGGTTTGTTTCATATGTTGATGGATTGCCTAATATTTTTCCTCATTGTTACATGGTTCCATTATGGTTAGAGTTGTATTCACATGTTTTCATATGGATGAGGCCATTTAGTATTAGTTATTTAGACTCAGTTATATTTCACGCATATTTTGTAGTTGGGTATCATGTTTTATAATTATAGGTGGATCTCTTGGCTTTGGCACACATTTGGAGATGGATTACACTAATATAACCTTGATTTGACATTCCTTTGGCTAGGAGGAGGCCTATTACTTGAGTGACCTAACTTATTTTGGTCTTGTTCAAACATAAATGGTTTATTTATGGTATTGATATGGATATTTGGTGAAGAGCTCACATTTGGACACGCATGTTAAATCACCCCAAACATTTCTTTCATTATTTTATTATTGGAGGATGGGGCCAACCCTAGGATTAAAGTGGTTATTTTGCACATAGTTTGAGGCATTTGAGTGGATTGATTTGGTTTAGAGAGATTTGAGGAGGTTGTTGCATCCATTATTTGGTCTTCATGCACAGATTGAGGATGCATCCTACGTGTTTGAGTTAATATTTTTGGAGATGTTTTCATGTGGCATCACTATTTCTATTTTATGCATTGTTTCCCATATCCACTCAAGTCAGTTGAGGCATATCCTTGGTTTATGCATTCCTAGGTTAGATATAGGGTTTATGCTCAAATATTATTAATTTATTGATTGGAGGTTTTATCCAAAAGAATTATAAAATCATGGCTCCTCCATTTGTAATGGTTGTTGAAGGATTGAGTATTTGAGATCTTGGTTCATTTGTATTGTATATTTCTTTGAAGATATTGGATGGTTTGGTAATGCACCTTGAAGATGAGGATTCTTTCTACATTTTCATGTTGTTCATGCTAGTTATTTCTTTGTCATTGATGATTGTGAGACACAGAATTCTGGTAACACTATTTCTATTTGTTGGTATTTATCATTGGAATGGTTTATGTTGATATATCCTTGTATGTTTGGTTGTACACACCTATTATCATTTCTTGATAAATCTAGACTTCATAATCTTTGATGTTTTCAATAGTAGTAGGATTATTTGGTACATTTTCATGACATTTAGGACAAGGAGAAGATTAACAAGGCTTGCAATTTGCAGCCTTATTCATCTTCATTTATTATTAAAGTAGCCTCCCTCAAGCCTTGTGAGACCCCATATTCCCAAGGAATATATAAGCAACTGGTACCACCTTACAACCAGACTAAAATTTTCTCATAAAACTCATTTTATGTTGGTTCCATTGATATGGAAATTACCGAAGACAACCTTACTCTAGATATGTCCCTAAAAGTCCGTTTGTAGTTTATATTGCATTTCAAGAAAGGATCAACTTAATTTTGATGTATAAATATGCAAATTAAGCTTCATTACAACATATTTTGGCAGCAAAATTATGCACCTTTGGTTCTGCATTTCATGCTGGAAATTACCCATTAAGATATTTATCATTCATCCATCTATATTGCATATGTAAAATATAGTCAAGTGGGGTTTATTCTAGCTGGAATTTAGGTTTATTCTAGGTACCTTCCATCCATGTGAGTCACAGAGGTGGAAAACATAGAATTCCCAAATGTGACCTTAGCAATCAGGTTTTCATTAATGGGTTGAGAAGGATATTGCTAGGTTCAAATCCTACATTGATTTTGCATTAAAAAGAGTGTCACAGAACCATCTCTGCCTACTTCTTTAAGGGCCACATACTTTGTAAGATAGTATAAAACCAGTTGAGTTCATGAAAATGAGCATTGTTTTCAACACCACTAGGGTTTAGAGGAAGCAAGTTCATGAAAGGGAGCATTTTTCAACCCCACCAGGGTTTGAATCCTCTAAAAAGTGAAAAATAGGAAGTATTATAACACCACAAGTTATTGCAGCTACTTACATATGTGTCTATCTCTAGTAGTCGCTCAAGGATGTCTCTATCTCCAGTAGTTGCTCGCACTGTCTCCTTACTAGTGGGCTCGAGCCTCCTTTCTAGTGGGCTCAGGTTGTCTCCTTTATAGTGGGCTCGGGTGAATATCTGCAGAGGAAAAGGGAGAGAATGGAAGGGAAAATGCTCAGAACAATTCTCTTCTTCCCCTTTCTAGATTCGAACCAATGACAAACAAAAGGAGACAAGGGGAGAAGGGAGCTCACCTTAGTTCTACTCAGTACCTAGTAGTTATGCCACCAAATGAAGCACTCGCTCTCACACTGACCAAATCCCTATGAAGAGAAAGACCCATTGGACCTTCCTTGCCCGATGCAGTACAAGTGAATTTCTTGGTTGCATGTTTTGTTTGTTTGTTTTTCTTTTGTTTCAGTTGTTTTTTTATTATTTTCTATGTTTTATATAACATATATTATATAATTAACATATGTTATATAATAATTATATATATAATATAAGTATAGTATATTATATATTATATAATTAAATATATTATATTATATGATAACGAGGAGGAGGATGAGGATGAGGAGGATGATGATGAAGATGATGATGATGACGACGATTAAGGTGTGCTAGCGGTTAGGGATTAAGGTGTGCTAGTGGGTTAGGGTGTTATACATCATAGTGTGTTCGTAATCAAAATGGATATGGTTTATAGTGTATTAGGGGTGGAAATGGTTTCAAAGTCCTTCTAGGTCAATCCTAGATGGAAGGCATGCACACTAGTGTCATCATGGAGAAAAATATTGTGAAGGTAAACAAGATGCTCAAAGACAATATTTTCATCAACTACCATAGTCACATGTGTATTGAATCCTAAGTACATACACACTCTAAGGTTGAAGTGAATCATGATAGATTCCTAAAACTAAATCTTAAAGTTATAGATGACCTATAATGTGAAGAATAATGCTCATCTAAAAATCCTTCTATTGCCATGTAAAATTGGAAGAAGTATCTTGAATATATATGTTCTTTCTCAATCAAGTACATCACTATTGTACCTCTTTCCCACTTGTTTGGTAGTGAAATACTAGATGCATAATAAATTCATTCCCAAAATCAAAATTATTACAAAATATTCTTAACAATATTGAATCAACCTATGGCCTCTACACATGAAAAAGAATAGATACTGATGTTGATGCACAAACCCACCACGGCCTCAATATAAACAATCTCATCCATTTACACTCCTATACCACATCTTGCATAGTGGTTTTGTGCACTACAAGATGATCATTATAACTGAATTCTATTCATTGTCTCATCTGATGACACCACACCCCTAATACTTACTATCTCATTCATCATAGTTTTTAGCATAATACACATGAATTCCATGTAATTTGATCAAATCATCCATTGTGGTCATCATGACCATATTGTGTAACCATTTCCATGACAACCACCACATCAACATGACAACTATAGTTTTAGATTATTGGTCCCTCTAAGGTAGTAACCATGATGCCATAGGATCAACTTAGAACCAATGGATGGATACTAATCATGTGAGAGTTAATGTCTCTAATTTGAGTTCATAATTTCATTAAACATATAATTAGGGATAGATAGTGGAACAACCCCATACAAATTGCCTCCCACTGTAGCTCCTTATCTCTGTGATGTGAAAATTTGATGTACATACAAATTGATTATTGGGAGAGTGGGGAGCACGTCCCAATAACATATGTTATATGTATGTTACTATATATGTTCTAACATATTAATAAAACACAGACACACACACACACACACACATGTTATAACATATTTATAACAACTTGTATTCACTAATCCCTCGTAACCATAAATAAAATAACACATAGCCCCAATTTGTATCAATCATATAATTCCCCAAAATATTTTAACCTTAGCAATGAAAATCGGACTTTGGATAATCAATGAAAGGCACAACACATACCCAAGTGGTTGTTCTATAAAACCCATGAAAATTTCCACTAGTTACTCGAGTGAAAACATACCCAAGTGAAATCCTACAATGAGTTCAACCATTCTTTTTATTTTCTCATAATCCAATTTGAATGTGGTGAATATGGTATTCTCCATGGTATCCAACTAAGTAACTATAATAAAACATTAAATATAAGGCTCCAAAACGATGTCAAACAACACAAAACCTTTGAACATGATTCAATATCCATGTTATCTGTTGTGACCTAGGTCTGCACCCCTGCCCCTACTCTCTCATTTACCTATGCCTTAATCAATTTTTTCCTCTTCTGGTTGGTTAAGTCAGTTTCCCATTACTGAGTGACTTGGTTCTCATTCATTTCTTTCTTGATTGAGTCTTCACGCATTTTTGTTTCTATTGTTTCTTGAAGGATAATTACATGTCGTATTTGGTTCAAAATATTTGTCATCATGTTTTCCATTGATTGAGCTCACAACAGGTCAACCAAGCCTTTTTGTATGCACGGGAAATGCCCATGGTCAAAATGCAGCAATTCAGAGCAGTCATTCTCAGGCCTGGATTGTCAAAATAGATAGGGTACTTTTCAATGGTAAAGATCCAATAGGACTACCAGATCAACGACTCTCATCCATTCGGGGGTCCAGAATCACACAGGGTTTAACATAAGGCATTAGGAAAGTCACCCCATGACTTCGACGTTCGAGCGTCCAAAATTTTCATTGTTTCGATCGTTGAAGTGATAAACTCTTGAAGTGTTTAATGTTAAACACGTCTTAATCCCAAGTTAATTAGTGATAATCACTGGCTAATCACTTCACGAGATCATCACTTCGGGAGATTTTTATGCTTTACATCCAGAAACTCCGGAACGTCGAAGTGCCAAAATTTCGAAGTTCCGAAGTGACATCATCCTACCAAGTCAACTGGGTCCGTACTACTCTGGTAGATTTCCAAGCACAACATTCAAAAGCTCCCAAACTCTGAAGTGTCGAAGTGACGAGAGACTATCACATCACTTCGTGAGTTTGACACTTCGGGATTTACATACACTTTTCACTCAGAAGCTCCTGAACCCTGAAGATCCGGAGACATGTGGCACTCATCTATTGAGACAAGTGGCACTCATTCTAGGCCATTTGGTTGCATCATTCGCCCATTTCCATGTGACACGTGTCACCCTTCTTTCCATAACATGTCAGCGCTATGACATCTAGCCGCCATGTCAGATTCCAAAGATCATCCTTTAGGGGATTTCCAAGAACAACATTCAGAAGCTCCCGAACTTCTAAGTGTCGAAGTCTCGAGAGCCTGCCACGTCAATCGAGTTTGTACTACTCTGAGAGATTTCCAAGAACAACATTCATAAAATCCTGAATCCTAAACACCCAAAGTCCTGAAGTGAATCTAGACCGTCCATCCAAAGGTCACATGGAGGCAGATCTCTCACTTCAGAGACTTAGCACTCTAGGGGATTGTAAGAACTATGCATTGAAAAGGCCTAAAGCTTGAAATCTTGAAATCACATGCTTATATGACATCAGGTCACTGCACCACCTCCACTCACTACTTTCATTCCTCTCACCACCTGACACTTTTCCTCCACTCACACTCTAGTCACCTCCCATGTATCTCTCTCACCTTTCATTACATGGCACCTGTCTTCCAACGCCCGATATCGTCCACATATTCACATCTAATTCTCCTCTCACCACACGCCACCTATCAACCTTCCACCTAGATCATAGACCGAGACCATATCAACGGCCACATTTAATTTTGGCACCGCAACATGCCATTAAAATCCTTGAGCGGGCCGAAATATAAACCATTATATCACAGGGGAACTACGTGGCAACTTAGAAGGGATTTCGAGCCCAAAAGTGGTGTGGACCCAAACCGCTCTCTACAACTCCCCAAATCACATTCTTATATGACATCAAGTCACCATGTCACCTCCACTCACCTCCACGTAATACAAATCCACTCATGTCATCCCCTATTGGTCAATTGCCTCCATGTCCTCCTGCTCACAACCAGTCATGTCTTCCCTAATGAATGATTAGCCAATCATAATGAAGTTGTCCAGACACAGATGTCAACTAATGGGTCAAAATAGAATGCAATTAGCCACCAAAATCTCTGACATAGACAAAGAGCATGGATATCGTCCCAGGTCGAGGATCGTTGGTTCCAGAACACTTCAAAAGACTACCTCTTCCCTGAGCATATAATGAAAAGATTTGCACGAACAACCAGTTACCCTCCAGTAGCCTCAAACATTGCACATACATGCCAGGGCTCAATGCAGAACTCAGTTCCATCACTCCTAGTCACTCTCTTCCATTCTCAGTTCATTCCAGCGCATGCATCAGTCCAGTTTCATTGCTAGTAGTAGTTTCCAGTTGTTTAATTGTAGGATTCTTTTAGATTAAGTTAATGAGTGGTCTTTTGTGTGTGATAAGAACCACTCTTTTTTATTAATTCAAGTATGAAGTATACATTTTTGTACTCCAACAATGTTTTAGTCAAGTTAATAAGTTGTTCTACAGTTGTTAATGTAGAGTTAAGTCTCAATCCAAGATGGATGAGAGCCTCTACAACTCTGATAAATATGTAGTTTATGTATTTTTTGAGGGTTGGAGTTTTTGGGAAAGGATAGAAATACAACAACTTGTTGGACATGTTCTCTGCATGGATTAAATCTCTATACATGATGAATATACTCTTGATGACAACGTTTCGTTCAAATATTCATGATTTTTTTATCTTATCTTGAATGCAGTTTTTGATTTGTGCAAAGTACATGTCATTTCCTTCGGCTATTGTATAACTTGTATTTATTGATATTCAACCTTTGAAAACAGCTAATGCTTGGTGAAGATTTATTTTTATCACAACCTAAGGGAGTAATTGTGTTTTTGATACATGTTTAATGCCTTGAAATGATATTTTAAGTATTAAACTTCTTGCAACAAATTATTCATTGGGTAGTTTGTTCTTTCCTTTTGTTTTTATTATTTCACTTGTCTGTCATTTGTGTGCCACCATCCAAGGAGGACCCTCATCCATATATTTTTTCCAACCCAACCATGCTCTTGTCTTGCAATAACTAACCCTCTAACTGACCAAAAAATTAAAAAAATCAATGATTCCAAAACTTGAGGTGGCCTAGATTTTCCCTTTAGAAGTCAGGTGCATACTTTAGGACCAATATCTTCTTGCGGCGTTGCCAGGTATGGAGTAACGAAATATCTTTCCCTTGGAGAACGATAACGATCGAATATGGTTTCTGATGGTGAAAAAAAACTAGACACACATATGACTGCAATATTTCACCTGGCGACTCCACAATCAAAAGACTCCACTCGAGAATGAGCCCAACAAATAGAGAATGGAAAGATGGAAGGGATAGACTAGGTACCAAGCCAACAGTTTTTTCAAAGAGCTCATATTTTTCTTCATCAGTTCATTCCTGTCTTTTCCTTTATGTGTGAAAAGAATTATCTTATGCTTTGTTTACTCAAATTATTATAATCCTACAGTGGTCAATCCATCCTTGAGAAGAGAAGATATTCCCTCTTGCATTATTGATCTTAATCTCATTCCTTCATTTGAACCCACTAACCATAATGTTGATCATATCCAAAATTCTCAAGATCATGACCAGACATGTAAGCATATGAATAATAAATCTGATTCACCACTTATTGAAATCATTGTTCCACCTTGTAATCAACTTGCCAAAATTCAGTCCAGGATCAAGAAGTATTACAAACCCATGAATCTACCACTTATCCTTCATGCCTATCCTCCCGATTTTATTGATTACCTTCCTATGTTCAATGGAGGAGACCATGTTGTAGCTAAGAAGCACCTGGAAGCTTTTGAAATTTTCATTGATAATTTTCAAATTATGCATGAGGATGTAGTTATGAGGATATTCTGCAAATCTTTATTTGGAGATGCATCATTCTAGTTCAAAAATTTGGAAGTCGATTCTATTAGTTCATGGACTATTTTGTGTAATGTGTTTTTGAGGTATTTGGGTGAGAACAAATCCTTTGAACAATACCTTTCAGAGTTCTGCACCTTGATAAGGGAGTATGATGAAGCTGTTATTGGATTCAATAGAAGGTTTCATAATTTTTATCTTAATATGCCCATGGAAATTCGACCTACTAAAATTGTTTCCATGGTGCAGTATACAATTGCACAACACCTTGATCTGGTTCTTTTTCTTAGAGAGAGAATGTCATCATCATTGCAACATATGTTCACTGATGCTGAAGAGATTGAGGACAACATCTAATCTTGTGGAAGGCTCTTAAATCGAGTTTCGGATGGAGATTTGGAACAGGAACGAGTTTATGAGCAACAAAAATCATATTTGGATACAAAGGAATCGAAGGAAGGATATGGACATCAAAAATCTGATTTGGGTTCTTATTTTCACCATACTGATGCATCACTTTAATATTTTTATTCTTCCTCGGATCCTGAAGCTGATAAATCAATTTTTTCTATTCTTGAAATTAAGTATATTGATGATTATCACAAAGATGGATTTACATGTGCAGGTGAACCTTTTCTTAGTTATAAGCAGAGGGATGAGTTTGTTAATGATGACTTTCATGAAGTTTTTGTAGAGAGTGATGATCAATTTTCCAAACAACAAGTTGCTTCCCCTCACTGTAAATATCGGGGATCAACTCACATTCTTGACTTACGATGACTTTCATAATTATATGTGTCTAAATTTTGGTCAAGAAAAAGAGGAGGAGCTACAAGAGAAATTGAACATGTTGTCTTTCTCATCAAATGATGCCCTCACTACACCAGTTGTTCATACTCCTGGAATAAATGGAAGCAATCGACTGCCCTATGATTTTTACAATGTGTTTTCTTTGAAAGTTGTTGAAGATATTTATGTACAAGGAAATAATAAAAAACTGTAAGGTAAACATGTTTCTCAAATCTTTTACGAAGATCATGATGCTTGTGAAAACATAACTGTAGATTTTGACAACCATACTATATTCTCATTTTCCATTGCCTCAAATTCTTCTAGTAGCGATGAAATTCACACTCTAAACTTAAAGGGAGAAATTGACAGTGGAAACAAATTGCAACATTTTCCCGTTCCCTTTTCGGGTCACGAAAATGAGGATGTTAACATTTCTAAGGAAGAAAAATTTTCACAAGGGAAATTTCTTCATTTGGAACAAAAAGAACATGAGTTTACTATCAATACAGAGGTAATTGTTCATGATTTTTATGATCTGATGGATGCATACTTAGAGGATTTTACCAATTTTAATCCTCTATCATGGTTTCACTCCAAGTGTGGGGTTCATATTCAGAGCAAGTTGTCATTCCATTTGAAAATTTTTATTTTCACAAAGTAGGTTCAAGAAATACAGTTAGTAGGTCAATTTCTTGAATGGTTAGTATGGAAATTTTCTTATACCTGAGTAGAAAGTTTTAACAATAAGGAGTAGGAGAATAAGCTTGTAGTTCGAGCATTTAATTTTTAGTTCGCAGATTGTTTTTCAGTGTGTTGGTTTTCAATAGCTTGTTTGAATAAGAGACTCCATATCCCAACAAAGACACTGGGGTTTAGCTGTGGTTTCAAATTTCAATAAAGACTCCATATCCCAACAAGGCACTGGGGTTATATTCAACGTTAGTTTTCAGAGACACATGGCTGGAAGACAGAACAAAGGTAAGAAAAGTTAGGTGAGGGGAAAGTTATTAAATTCAAAGGCACTGATTTGATGTTATTAGCACCTCCCAGGGAAGTGTTATCCCCGGTTAGAGCCAATGTTGTGACCTAGGTCTGCATCCCTACCCCTCCTCTATCATTTTCCTATGTCTTAATCAATTTTTTCCTCTTCTGGTTGGTTAAGTCGGTTTCCCATTACTGAGTGACTTGGTTCTCATTCGTTTCTTTCTTGATTGAGTCTTCGCACATTTTGTTGTTGTTGTTTCTTGAAGGATAATTACATGTCGTATTTGGTTCAAAATTCTTTTCATCATGTTTTCTATTGATTGAGCTCACAGTAGGTCAACCAAGCCTTTTTGTATGAAAAGGAAACACCCGTGGAAAAAATGCAACAATTCAGAGAGGTCATTCTCGAGCCTGGATTGTCAAAACGGACAAGGTAATTTTCAATGGTAAAGATCCAACAGGTCGATTAGATCAATGGCTCTAGTCCATTTGGGGGTCTAGAATCACACGGGGTTTAACATAAGGCATTAGGAAAGTCACTCCACGACTTCGATGTTCAAGCGTTCGAACTTGTCATTGTTTCGATCGTTGAAGTGTCGAACTCCTGAAGTATTTAATGTTAAACACGACTTAAGCCCAAGTTAATTATTGATAAACACTGGCTAATCACTTCATGAGATTTTCATGCTTTACATCTAGAAACTCCCGAACGCTGAAGTATCGAACTGCTGAAGTCCCAAAGTGATGTCATCCTGCCACATCAACCAGGTCCATACTACTCTGGGATATTTCCAAGCAAAACATTCAAAATATCCCGAACTTCAAAGTGTCGAAGTGACGAGATACTGCCACATCACTTCGCGAGTTTGGCACTCCGGGAGTTATATAAACTTTGCACTCAGAAGCTCCTGAACCTTGAAGAGTCAGATACAAGTGGTGCTCATCTGTTGAGACACGTGGAACTCATTCCAGGTCATTTGGTTGCGTCATTCTCCCATTTCCATGTGACACATGTCACCCTTATTTCCATGACACGTCAACAATATGAAATCTAGCCGCCACGTCAAATTTGGGAGATCATCCTTCGGGGGATTTCCAAGCACAACATTCAGAAGCTCCCGAACTCCGAAGTGTCAAAGTCCCGAGAGCCTGCCACATCAATTGGGTCCGTACTACTTCGAGATATTTCCAAGAACAACATTCATAAACTCTCGAAGATCGAACACCCAAATTCCCTAAGTGAATCTGGATCATCCATCCAGAGGCCACGTGGAGGCAGATCTCTCACTTTGGGGACTTAGCACTCCAAGGGATTGTAAGAACTATGCATTGAAAAGGCCCAAAGACTGAACTCCTAAAATCAAGTGCTTATATGACATCAGGTCACCACGTCACCTCCACTCACTACTTTTTCTCCTCACCACCCGACACTTGTCCTCCACTCACCCTCTCGTCACCTCCCACATATCTCTCTCACCATTCATTACATGGCACATGTCTTCCAACACCTGATATCGTTCACCACTCCGCATCTAATCCTCTTCTCACCACACACCACCTATCAACCTTCTGCCCATATTGTAGATCGCAACCATATCAATGATCACAGTTCATTTCAGTGCCACAACATGCTCGAGCATTAAAATACTTGAGCAAGCTAAAATCTAAACCATGGTATCACGGGGGAGCTACGTGGCATCTTAGAAGGGAATTCGGGCCCAAAAGCGGCATGTACCCAAACCACTCTCAACAACTCCTGAAATCAAGTTCTTATATGACGTCAGGTCACCATGTCACCTCCACTCACCTCCACGTAATACAAATCCACTCATGCCATCCCCTATTGGTCAATTTTCTCCACATCCTCCTGCTCGCAATAGTCACGTCTTCCCCAATGACCGATTGGCTGGTGACAGTGAAGTTTTCCAGGCATAAATGGTTGCTGACGGGTCAAAATGGAATGCACTTAACTGCCAAAATCTCTGACACAAACATAGAGCATGGATATCATCCCAGGTCGAGGATCGTTGGTTCCAGAACACTTCAGAAGACTACCTCTTCCTTGAGCATATAATGAAAAGATCTGCATGGATAGCCAGTTACCCTCTAGTAGTCTCAAACAATGCACATGCATACCAGGGCTCAATGTAGAACTTAGTTCCATCACTCCTAGTCACTCTATGCCATTCTTAGTTCATTCCAGCACATGCATCAGTCCATTTTCGTTTCGAGTAGCAGTTTTCAGTTGTTTAATTGCAGGATTATTTTAGATTAAGGTAATGAGTGGTATTCTTTATGTGATAAGAACCACTCTTTTTGATTAAGTCAAGTATGAAGCATACATTGTTGTACTTCAACAGTGTTTTAGTCAAGTTAATAAGTTGTTCTACAATTGTTAATGTAGAGTCAAGTCTCGTCCCAGATGGACGAGAGCCTCCGCAACTCTGTAAAATATGCAGTTTATGTATGTTTTGAGGGTCGTAGTTTTTGGGAAAGGATATAAATACAACAACTTATTGGACCCATTCTCTACATGGATTAAATCTCTCTACATGGTGAATATACTCTTGATGACACCGTTTCGTTCAAATCTTCAAGTGTTTTTATCTTATCTTGAATGCAGTTTTTTATTTGTGCAAAGTACATGTCATTTCCTTTGACTATTGTATAACTTGTCTTTATTGATATGCAACCTTTGAAAATAGCTAATGCTTGGTGGACATTTGTCTTTATCACAACATGAGGGATTAATTGTGTTTTTGATACATGTTTAATGCCTTGAAATGATATTTTAAGTATTAAAATTCTTGCAACATATTATTCATTGGGTGGTTTGTTGTTTCCCTTTGTTTTTATTATTTCACTTATCTGTCATTTTTGTGCCACCAGCCAAGGAGGAGCCTCATCCATATCATTTTTCCAACCCAACAATGCTCTTGTATTGGTAGAACTAACCCTCTAACTGACCAACAAATTAAAAAAATCAATCATTCCAAAACTTGAGGTGGCCTAGCTTTGCCCTTTAGCAGTCAGGTGCAGACTTTAGGACCAACATTATCAATGTCTCATTTTATGGTTGTAATCCTTTGTTGGAACAAAATGTATCGTATACTTAAAATTGATTAAAGACATCTTTTATATCATTCTCAAAAGATAACATATCCATCAAAAGTTCAGAGCATCTTCAAGTCATCATAATCCTTTAAGGTTCATAAGTGATTACATCAAATCTAGTTTGGATGTTACTCCACCACCCTTTTATGGGGCCCTTTAACATCACCATTGGAATTTTGTACACCTCTTCAACATCAATAGAAAATAATTTGAATATCCATAAATATTAAACATTCCATGAAAAAAAACTCCCATAACCTCTACCACCATATTCAATATTATTCATTTTCTTGATAACATTTCCCCTTTTACTTGGTGCTTCTTCATTGAGGGGATATTCCATGTGTCCTCTTCTTTGGTAACATGGGAAAAATCCTCCCATGTTTTGATTCAAAGCTTTCTTATTGTTCTATTTGGTTTGATAGAATTTCCTTTTCTCGCTTTCACTTCAATTAGGTAGTGATAAGCCAAACCTATTACTTGCTCCATGTTCACTCTAACAAGGAAAATTGAATCATATCTTTAAAAAATTTTGTTGATGACCTATTCTCCACAATGACACAAGAACAAAAGAAAGAGAAATAATTATGTTAGTTAATATATATGGATGCAATATACTCAAGCAAATATCTATAATAGTTAGCATGGATGGATGCCTACTCAAACCTATAATAGTTATCTTTGATACATTCCTACTCAAACCTAAAATAGATTATAAGTTTAACAAGCTTGTTTTACTTATCAATCATTGCATTAATTATTCTAACCACCACATTCTATGCTTGCTTTGATAATTAAATCACCATACGAACCAAAACTTTATTTTGTATGAATTATCACGATACACTAGCATGATATTGACAACATAGGTTGTATTAGCACTCACACTAGCCTCATGCTAGTGTATGTTGATGTATGTTGTGAGATGCCTTCACTCATGCTTCACCATGAACATCGTAACCTATTTTCTCTTATAAATTCCTTACTATCATTGGGCGCACCTCATGCCTTCACTCACATCGAACCAACATTTTTTCCCTTATCCTATCACCTTCACTAGTTCTAAATTAATTGTTGTTTCCTATTGCCTCTTTCCTTCCTTAGTGCTTAGGTAGGGTTCCCTATTTTTTACTCTCCTCTTCCCCTTGGTCCTTGGTCACTTGTTTGGATTTATTAGATAATTTTAGGAACTTGTTTGGGCCACTCTCTTACTTTATGGGACCTTTTTTCATGTGTGTAGTGACTTTCATGATTTGAACTAGGCCTGCTTGAAAGAAAACTGGGTATCCAACCTAGTCCATGTAAACCAAATACATTGTAGAATTTGCATGTGCATTGATTTTCATGATTTGAAATAGGCCTACCTAAAATACAACTTCCCTACCCCCTTCATCAACCAAGTCATGATGCATGTGCAAGATATGAGGCCCTATCCCTCATGTATGGGTTTTTTAGGGTATAATCGAATCTAGATTTGACATTCTGATAATGCAAGACCATGTTCACTACATTGTGGGGCACCTTCACCTACCATGTTATACCTTTCAATCTGAAAAAGGTTGAAGCCACATTTTAGTGTACAATTTTCTATGTTTTTTATGATTTATCCTACATTATCTTGGCTTACCTTGATGATCTCACTAATTGGTCAAATAAATGACCACAACACTTAGAATACCTATGCACTATTTTCTTATGGTTCTACATGCATAACATTCATTTGAACCCTCTCAAATGTGTCTTCTACATCAATTTTAGTCACCTATTGGAATTCATCATCTCCTAGAATGGAATCATGGCGGACCCATTAAAATTCAAATCCTTAGTGAAATACTACCTCCACAAACATTGCACCATTTACAAAACCTATAGGGCAAGGCCAAATTTTTAAATCCACTCCATCATCATAATAATTCCATTCTACAAGTGGGGGATTGATTTCATGAAATGTAACCCAACATTTGGTGGTGGCCAAAAGTACATCATCATGGTCATTGACTATTTCACAAAATGGGCCAAGGCCATGCCAACCTACAACAACATGGATGACACAACCACTCGATTATGTTTTAACCATGTCATCACTTTCTTTGGTGTCCCTAAGAAACTAGTCTTTTACCATGGAAAAACTTTAGGAATGATGTCTTCCAAGAGTTGGCTTCACACTTGGGTTTCACACATGAACTCGTTGCTATATATGAATGAGAAAGATGAGACATTAAGGGAACACAAGATTGTAGATAGGGTACTGAAATTACAAACTATTATGTACTAGAAGATCTTACAAACTCTTCTATTACCTTTTATAAATTTGAAGATCTTGATTATATCCCTATTAGTTATAACAAGGATGATATTGATGTTATTGAGTACCAATGCTATATTTTCTCCTAGTTTTGAGAAACATACTATAGGTATGAGGTCCCAAATATTAAGTTAGGTGGGATATACTAGAGGCAGACTTGGGAAGAGTGGACAAGTAATTGTTGTTCCCATTACTCTTGAGCCAATATCACCTAGAGGGTCTTGGATATGATGAGATTTCATAAACAAATAAGAATGGATTTACAAAGGATAGAAGGGTATTGTTTGTTGCAAATGGAAGTCATTCAACTAAGTTGTAGGAAAGGAATTTGACTAATGATGATTATTTTCAGTCCAATGAACATTGGGTTGAAGATAATATGGTATAATTTGTAAGCCCCTAGGGTGTAGAACAATCGGTGATAGATTGTGAAGGCATTATGTTATGTGAATTCGTTGGTTAGAAACCCTTGGCTTACCTTGTGTGTCGCGTGATGGGTTGCATTAGAATTCCTGGAGGTTATAGTGGTAGTTTTCAAATAACATGACCCCATGTCATGCGTGTGCATTCCCGACTAGTCGTTGATTTCTCCAGTCACACACACACACACACACAAACACACAAATAGTCATGTTTGAGTCCGAAAACCCTCCCATACTGTAAATTCATGCGTTTAGTCTAACCATGTCAAATTTCGGTCCATACAAGCACAAATTGAAAAAAAATTAATGTTGGCCCCATTCACATGTCATTATTTATATGCATCAGTTTCAAGTACATGAGTAGGAGATGCCACCCAAAAAATTGGCCGTGTCACCCTTCACATTAATTATTCTATAGGCTTGTTGTTTGATTGTGGAATTGTTTGTGTGAGTCATGTTTGAGTATGAAAACCCTCCCATACTGTCAATGCATGCATCTATTCTAATCATGTCAAATTTTAGTCCATACAAGCACAAATTGAAAAAAATTCATCATTGGCCCCATTCACATGTCATGCTTTATATGCACCAGTTTCAAGTACATGAGTAGGCGATGCCACCCAAAAAGTTGGCCTTGTATCCCTTCACATTAATCAACACTGGTCATGTGCCTATATCTAGTTGGTCTTCTCTTTGGTCACCTTTTCCTTCTCAGTTCTCACATGACCATGTCCTCTTTGACCTCTTTTCATGACCTAGCCTCGATAAATATTTATGGACTATATCACAAGTTTTTCAAAACACACTAATACTTGATAGAGAATTACTTGAAAAATTGCACAAGCTTCATTAGTTATTTGATCTTATCCTGATTTTTTCTCTTATCTAAGCTATTGACCATATTCCACTCATTGGACACGCAGTTACAAACCATTCACTTATGTGGGTATAATATGAGTAATATTTGAGTCTTGAAACCCTCTCATACCATCAAGGCATGCATCTAGTGAAACCATGTTAAATTTCAATGACTACAGTAAACGTTTGAGAAAATTTCAATGTTGGACCCATTAACTGGTCACTTTGTGGGGTCGATGAGAATCAACACTTATTCTAGTAATCAAAACTAGTCATGTGCCTATATCTAATTGGTCTTCTCTTTGGTCACCTTTTCCTTCTCAGTTCTCATATGACCATGTCTTCTTTGACCCCTTTTCATGACCTAACCTCGATAAATGTTTATGGATTATATCACAAGATTTTCAAAACACACTTATAATCGATAGACAAGAACTTGAAAAATTGCGCAAGCTTCATCATTTATTGATCTTATCTTTGATTTTTTCTCTCATCTAAGCTATTGACCATATTCCACTTATTGACTACCCAGTTACAAACCATTCTCTTAAGTGGGTATAATATGAGTAATCTTTGAGTCTTGAAACCCTCCCATATCGTCAAGGCATGCATCTAGTGCAACCATGTCAAATTTCAATGACTACAGGAAAATTTTGAGAAAATGTCAACGTTGGCCCCATTAACTAGTCACTTAGCGAGGCCAACGAGAATCATCACTTATTCTAGTAATCAAAACTAGTCATGTGCCTATATCTAATTAGTATTCTATTTGGTCACCTTTTCCTTCTCAGTTTTCACACAACCATGTCTTCTTTGACCCCTTTTCATGATCTGACCTCAATAAATATTTATGGACTATATCACAAGTTTGTCAAAACACACTAATACTGGATAGACAAGTACTCAAAAATTTTTACAATCTTCGTCAGTTATTTGATCTTATCTTTGATTTTTCTCTCCTCTAAGATATTGACCATATTCCACTTATTGGCCACCCAGTTATAGAGCATTCTCTAATGTGGGTATACTATGAGTAATCTTTGAGTCTTGAAACCATCCCATACTGTCAAGGCATGCATCTAGTGCAACCATGTTAAATTTCAATGACTATAGGAAAAGTTTGAGAAACTTTCAATGTTGGCCCCATTAACTGGTCACTTTGCGGGGTCAACGAGAATCAACACTTATTCTATTAATCAAAAGTGGTCATGTGCCTATATCTAATTGGTCTTCTATTTGGTCACCTTTTCCTTCTTAGTTCTCACACAACCATGTCTTCTTTGACCCCTTTTTATGACCTAACCTTGATAAATATTTATGTACTATATCACAAGTTTGTCAAAACACACTAATAGTTGATACACAAGTACTCAAAATATTGCATAAGCTTCATCAGTTATTTGATATTATCTTTGATTTTTTCTCGCATCTAAGGTATTTTGACCATATTCCACTTATTGGCCACCTAGTTACAGACCATTCACTTATGTGGGTATAATATGAGTAATCTTTGAGTCTTGAAACCCTCCCATACTGTCAAGGCATGCATCTAGTGCAACCATGTCAAATTTCAATGACTACAGGAAAAGTTTGAGAAAATTTCAACGTTGGCCCCATTAACTGGTCACTTTGCGGGGTCGACGAGAATTAACACTTATTCTAGTAATCAACATTGGTTATGTGCCTATATCTAATTGGTATTCTCTTTGGTCACCTTTTCCTTTTCAGTTCTCACACGACCATGTCTTCTTTGACCCCTTTTCATGACCTAACCTCGATAAATATTTATTGACTATATCAAAAGTTTGTCAAAACAAATTAATACTGGATAGACAAGCACTCAAAAAATTTCACAAGCTTCATCAGTTATTTGATCTTATCTTTGATTTTTTCTCTCATCTAAGCTATTGACCATATTCCACTTATTGGCCACCCAGTTACAGACCATTCACTTATGTGGGTATAATATGGGTAATATTTGAGTCTTGAAACCCTCCCATACCATCAAGGCATGCATCTAGTGCAACCATGTCAAATTTCAATAACTACAGGAAAATTTTGAGAAAAATTCAACATTGGCCCCATTAACTGGTCACTTTGTGGGATCAACGAGAATCAACACTTATTCTAGTAATCAACATTGGTCATGTGCCTATATCTAATTGGTATTCTCTTTGGTCACCTTTTCCTTTTCAGTTATCACACGACCATGTCTTCTTTGACCCATTTTCATGACCTAACCTCGATAAATATTTATGGACTATATCACAATTTTGTCAAAGCACACTAATAATCGATAGAAAAGTACTCGAAAAATTGCACAAGATTCCTCAGTTATTTGATTTTATCTTTGATTTTTTCTCTCATCTAAGCTATTGACCATATTCCACTTATTGACCACCCAATTACATACCATTCTCTTATGTGGGTATACTATGAGTAATATTTGAGTCTTAAAACCCTCCCATACCATCAAGGCATGCATCTAGTGCAACCATGTCAAATTTCAATGACTATAGGAAAAGTTTGAGAAAATTTCAACGTTGACCCCATTAACTAGTCACTTTGCAGGGTCGACGAGAATCAACACTTATTCTAGTAATCAAAACTGGTCATGTGCCTATATGTAATTGGTCTTCTCTTTGGTCACCTTTTCCTTTTCATTTCTCACACAACCATGTCTTCTTTGACCCCTTTTCATGACCTAACCTCCATTACGAAAATATCTTCATTAATGAATTCCGATGTTTTATAACAATTCATGCATGTGTGCATGAATTCATAATTACCGTCTCATTCCGTTTCAAAATTTATTTCTATTCCGTCATGCCTCTTTTGATCATTTTTCGTGTTTGTATCACCAATTTGAGTATTAGTGTCATTAATGTAGGTTAGTTTATAGGTTAATTTAGTTTAGTTTGGTTTATAGGTTAATTTTGTTTGTAAATATTTGTTGATCAATTGTAAAACAATTGGAACTTTTCTTGAACAACCCTCACATAAGTATTCAATTCTTAATATTGATTACAACAACAATTTATAACATGTAGCATAGGATATCAAAAAATGAAATAAAACTTAAAAACATGTAATTAACCCACATAAAAAATTATTTAAAGAGAATAATTCATACAAATTAAAATATCTAGTTACGTACCTCATCCAATGCAACATTTGTATCAGCCTTCTTATGTATCTTCTTCTTCATCATCCAACTTGACATCAGTATCAACATCCGGTTCAAAAACAATGTTGAAAGGATTGATGATATCATCATCAACATCAATGTCATTTTCGAGCATATCTTCATCGATATCATCATCAAGAACTAGCGTATTGTCTCCTACGTCGGGTTCATCTTCTCTGTCTTCTTCAGCTGTTGACCCATATTCTTCTTGATCTACCTCTACATCATATTCTTTTTCAATATCATCTTCTTCATCTACAATATACTTTATTGGCCTTCCTCTTGGATCATATCTAACAAAAAATGGACAATCCCTCTTACCTGGAACCTTTGAGTAAAATACTTATTCACATTGACTTGGAAAAACATAGCGATCATTTTCTTTTTCAAAAACCATTGTTTTAATCATCGAAAATCCATTGGCGTGTTGAATAAAAGTTCTTTCCTCATCATGCTCATGCATTCGTAACCTATACCATTTGACATCGAACAAAACTAATTTGAAGGAATTAAATTCACACTCAATTATATCATTCAAAAACCCATAGTATCTATTTTCAGATTCTTGAGGACGTTTTTCACTCCTAGAGAAAACATTAATGACCTGGAATATTGCAGTTATCCCACTATCAGAAGTTTTCCTGGTTTCATCCAACTATTTGATGCGAAATTTATGGCCATTGCACCACACAGCCTTGTGGTGTTTCAACTGCAGTATGTCAGACATGTAAAAGATGCATTGCCAATTAATAATAAACAAATTAATAAAACGTGGAAAGTATAATATGAAAAACACACACCTACAGTCACATTAATATAATATAAAATAACTGAATAAAATGGGTGAATTTGCGTGCCTTTCCATCTTTCAAACAATATGCTAAATCTATTTCCCTCTATGTAACATCAGAATCTCCATTACGACAAGCTTCTCTAACCAATTCAGAGAATTCTTTCCATGATAACCCTACCGCCGTGATGTTGTTTACATCTATCAATCCATACCTTCATCCAATCAAGATTGTTTGCAATGTATAAATGTAATGCATCCCAGTCTTGAGCAACTGACCGATCAAAAAATCATAATTCACCAATATTAAATATTAGTTATGACCATGATAAATATTAATAAATGATGAAAGAATAAATATTAAATGAGTATGATCATGTACACAAAAAATGAAAATTTATATTTATTATAAATATCCACAATTTAATTACCTCTCACTTTCTTCATTCTACCTTTCTCCAACAACCACTCCCCTTCAATTTTTTTGATGGAGTTCACATCCCAAATGCAATCCACTGCATGCATAGCTTGTGCTGCTAATTTAGGAAGATATTGACTAATATACAACATGGATTCATATACCATATATCCCTCCACCATAGAACCCTCATGATGTGCTCTTTGTCTAACCAAATCCTTCAATGATTTCAAGTGCCTCTCCACCATCCACATTGACCTTGTGTGTACAGGTCCACACATTTCAATCTCCTCAACTTGGTGTATGAGGTAGTGTTCTTGTGCATTGAAAAATGCTTGAGGTAGATACTTTTTCATTTCACACATTAGTCGAGGAATTTATCTCTTTTAATACTTTATATCATATTCATGGATTTATTTCAATGAAAGCCATCTATAGATCATGACACAAGAAAATAACATGTTTCAACAAAACATAATACATATTACATTACAAGTAAAACACATGTCATTAAGTACAACAAAAAATTGAATTTTTGTTTTGCATATATATTGCAGCTACTTACCTCTTGTATTTTCCAAGATCATATATAACTTGTTTGACTTTGTTGTCAAAGTCTTTTGGGAGATATAGAGGCGGAACTTATTGTAACAATAAAAACGAATAGTTACTTGTTCCAAAACTAGACAAAAAATTAAAAATCTTAAAAAATGTATACGATCAATATATAAATATGAATACTAAAATTATTAATTACCATAATGAAGGTATGCCAATCATGTGTTTTTACCCCACCAAATTCACATTTCTTCGTTAAAATATTCTTTATGTTTGAACAAAAACCTGTGGGAAATTTAATTCTTTGAATGACCTCTTTTACACCATTGCTTTGTTGCTTTGTTGATAACCATGGAAGCTTATTTTGTTCTCCATCACTATTTGATCAGATCACACTTTGCATTACATGATTGGCTTCCTGAATGTCATCACAAATTTTGACAATTTTTTCTTTATCCCTCCTACCATCTATGATTCACCCGAATGTTTCTGTCACATTGTTCTCGATATGGACTGTATCAAACACATGAACTATTTTTATCTCCTCATAGTAAGGAAACCTCATGAATTGAGTGGGATAACATTTCATTCCTCGTGGAAACCCATTATTACTACCTTGATGACGACGACATTGATGAAGCATAAAAAAAACACGAACACTATTTATCAAATGCGGTAAAATAAATTGAATAATTAAAATAAAATTTCAAAAGATGATTCCATTTAAGATACATAAAAAAAATGCGTACATCGAGGATTAATTCTGTCATATGCCAACTTCCATAGGCGAGGTTTCATTCTTTGTGGTTTTAGTCCAGTCTCTTGTTTCACATTGAAAATATCTTTTTCATTAGTATGATACTTATGGTTGTTAGAGAGGAAGTGTATATACTCATCAAACACCACCTTTCGTAAAAATTTTGGCTGACGAGATTTCATCTTAGGACCACAAACTAGACATGCAAATGAACCCTTTGTTTGAAAACCTGCAACATATGGATTAATGTGAATTATTAATATACGAAAGGATTATTTAAACAACATGCATGATATCTTCAATTTATTATATACTATTCAAGCATGCAATATGGAACGTTACATGCCACAAAAATGTGTTAGTCCCGGGGCATCATGAATTGTCCATAAAAGCATTCCATGACATTGAAATCTCTTCTGCCAAATTGATTTACATATGTCATACATAATGATGCCCTCCCATAACTTTAGTTGCTCTTTGATAAGAGGCTCGATATACACATTCATATATTTAACTTGGTACTTACCTAATTGTTTAAAATTACATTAATTTACTACCATGGTATGTATATATACGTAAATAAATAAACAAAATATATTATGCAAAAAAAGAGAAAAATGCAAAATTTACATTCTAAAAATTAATGTAAACAAATACCTGGAACAATCATTGTCAACATTATGTGCTCCCTCTTTATTGACATCCAAGGAGGAATGTTATTGTTGATAACAAAAATAATTTACATTGAGTAAACAGATCGAAGCTCTCCAAATGGATTAACATCGTCAATTTCCATTGAAGGCCTAACATTACGAGGTTCATCTGAAATTCTGGCCATTTTGCAACAATTTCCTTAAATTCATAACCATCTGCAGGCATTCGAAGAACACCATATTCAATTATCTTTCATGCATGGTAATCCATAAATTGTGCTATGCTTTGGCACTTGAATAGTCGCTACAAACATGGAATTATGGGAATATGTCGGAGAACCTTTCGAGGCACCATTTTTTTTACTTGATCAGTTCGATATCTACTGATAACACACACTGAGCATTTTGTTTTCGACGCATGTTGTCCATAATATATAATATGATCATGAGGACATATATCTATACTTTGATACTCCATTCCAATGTCTTTCATAATGACATGTAAATCTCGATATGTGCGAGGTAAAATATTTGATGAGGGTAGTAGAAATTCACCTAACAATCTAAAACATAAAAAATAAATAGTTAATGTAAAGAATAGTAATTGTAAATATTGCATTTTTATTTTACACATTAATAAAAACTAAAAAAAAAGGGGAAAAAGTCAACCTTTATGCAGATGTGATGAAACTTATTACATACCTTGGGATCTGTGTCATACAAGTGTTCGACAAATGATTCTTAACCTTTAAGTTCACCAACAACAATGTAGTGGAGAGAAGATTTTCTCTTGACCGTTTATAAAGTCGTTTATTTTCCTTTTCAATTAGAGGTTCATCATAAATACCGTCACTATTGTCCCCGTGATCCTCATCTAGATGACCAAATAAGTCTAGGATCATTTGATTTGTCCCATCATCTTGAATTATGTTATTATTGTCATCTACTTCCATGGGATCACTAACTTGATCTTCATTATTCGCTTCATGTTCCTCATCTTGTACAACATCATTTCTGCTACTACTTGGTGCTTTTTGCAGAAAGTTAGGGGGGGACTCTAACTTTATAATTACAAACAATCATGAAAAATTAGTGCACATGTATAAAAAAGTATAAAAGTTTGAGAATACAATCAATTTTAAAACATATAATGAATATATATGTATATATAGCTAATTACCATGGGACGATATTCATTTGATCCCTCGTCCATGTGCCCATATTTTCTACATTGTTTTTTAGTTATTGCTATTAAAACCCTTTCGAGACATTTAGTACAACAATTTTTGCAAGGGATATAACATTTATTGTCACCCTTTTTACCCTATTTAATTTTGTTCCCACCTCTAATGTTTTATGACATTCTTCCCCACATACATATACTAATGATTATCTTATAAAATTGAGTGGTGTATAATAGAATATCTATTATATTTTTCTATTATAACATATGAAGAAAAAACTTGTTTTTTGTTCGCCAAGAAGACGTTATACCCTTTTTGAACCGTCGTCGTTATATCAAAATTGTCGCAACATCCATAAAATGCAACATATTTATAGATTTTATAATGTCACAATTCCGATGACAGTTGACCAAGTCAATGTTGACTTTGTCAATAGTGGGTGACTGTTAGGGGGGGGAGGACCTAATGTCCACACCATGGCAAGGGTGACACACATTTTATTTCATTGCAAGAGATACAATATTAAGAAGATTTCGCAAGAGCGACAATTTGAAAAGTGTGTAGCACGTGCAAAAATATCGAGCAGGATGGAGAAAAAACTTAAAATTTCTTCTATTTTTCAGCAGTATGGCCAATTTTGTCCATAATGTCGCAAGTAGATCGTCACAATTTTTCCAATATGTAGTATCAAGGAACCAAAACATGGACTTCACTATACTACAAAGGTATTTCCCCCATAGGTGAACACAACATTTGGAAAAGTAAATTCAACTAATGGAAATTCCCAAGAAAGTTTCCTCACAAATGAACATAACATTTGGAAATGTAACTTCAACTAACATAAATTCCCACAAATAATTTATTTGTAGTAGTGACAATGAGAGAAACATGAAACTCACTTTATATACCAAATAAGTCTTGGATCATTTGATTTTACACATTAATTAACACTAAAAAAAAGGGGAAAAAGTCAACCTTTATGCAGATGTGATGAAACATATTACATACCTTGGGATCTGTGTCATACAAGTGCTCGACAAATGATT
>ML821647.1:34591-64595 GCA_009831015.1 Picea engelmannii
TAACAACCTGAGGATAAAAAACCCTCGGTGAAAGGAACTCCCCTAATGGAAACATCCAAAGGTACCTGACCTAACTATGACTCATGCAGACTTATTACATTATTAACCCACGCAGGGGTGCGGAAATTTCGTTTACAAAATTTTAGTGCTAGGGCATCAAATGCCCAAATAGAACCAATACTGTCTTCAACATAGATGTATACTTCATGGTACATGAGTTGACCCCTAGCTGAATAGGCGGTCAACAGGCCTAACCTCCCTAAATAGAAAGAACCTTCCCATTGTGGTGACATTGGGTGGGATAGGTTCTTGTTACGCCAGTTTGGCCTTCTATCTTATAGCCATTTGACCTATCTACAAATTGTGCGATAACAGGGACCAAGGACAACAAGAGTACATAGGAGCAAAGAAGGAATTTTGCTCATGTGTTTTAGTCATCCGCTTAGGAGAAAAGAAGGACTTTTGCTCAAGTGCTTGAGTCACGAAGGACTGTGACTCAAGGGGATCTCGGATAGGCGAAGGACTTTCATCTAGAGATTGAAATATCCCAGATTCCTGGATCTGGATATTTACTGCTGTTATTTGATCTTCCGCTACAGATCTGATACTATGAGGGTTTCTGGATGCGTTTCTTGGGTTTTGATATGTGTTTGTTTAGTTATATGTGTTCATGCATAACATGCATGATATTGTTGAGATCAATAAAGATTTATTGCACTTTTATTGAATAGTAAAAACTGCCAATACATGGAAATACTGGAAATCAAACTCTCAATGCATCAAATAGATTATATCATGGATAAAACTACTCTACTGTACAAAGGAAAACAAGTAGAGTACCAATCTATAACATGCAAGGGTAGATCTATGACATGCATGCCCGATCTACTACATGCATGGAAGAAACGCTGCATGCAACTGTCGGAAAGATGGAGATTTGAGATCTGATAGCTGCGCTCCTCTGAATCTGATGCATGCAATCACAATTGGGTTGCCTTCCCTCCTAGATAACTTAGTATACTCTGAAAATGATGCGCTTGATCTCTGTGAGCCCATTGTGGCAATACTGAACCTCTGGATCCATTGCTGGAACCCCCACACATTGGCAAATGAAGAATATATCGCCCAAGGAAAAATAACCGTCGGAATTGGTTGAAAACTATCCCAATAAGTGCGCTTTGTCTCCTCCTCAAATGGGTTTGAAGGAATAATGCTTCACCCAACTCTCTCAAGCCAAGAGACCCTTTTGCTCAATGAAACCTCCTTTGTAACCCCATGTTGTCCAAGCTAACCTGCGCTCAAGCTTTGATCTGTCCCTGCTTGAACCCTGAACCTGTAACTGTAACGAATCCTTAAGGAAGGATCCAAACCGATGCTCTGGTTCTCGATGAAGAATCTGTATAATCCTCCTCATAGACTAGGGTGTATCTCTCAACATCGAAATCTAACAATGGTGGTAGTTTTCTCCAGAAAGCCACAAAACATGAAGAAATCACCTGAATTCTCCTTTGAGGTTTAATTCTCAACTCACAATCCTCAATAATGAGGAATTAGGTCGACTTTTCTCTTTTATACTCCCTCCTCATCTAATTCCCTGTTCACTTTATTAATTAAGTGACTTTTCCCTAAGTTTTGACTTAATAATCACTTAAGACATTTAAAACACCTTTTTTCTTCTAGTTTCACGTTCACTTTTATTAATTAAGTGAATTTTTCCTTAAGTTTTATCTCAATAATCATTTAAGTCACTCAGAACCCCCATTTTCCTCCTTTTTCTATCTAATGTCAATTTCACTTAGGCTTTTGATCGAATGACATCAAATAGAGGTGTTGTTCCTTTTATTTCTCAACTATAGTCTACGGGAACATATAGAATAATAAGTTGCTCCCTGTTGGAGTCATCATTAGGAAAGGGACATTACGATCCTCTCTTCTTGAGATTGCTTATCCTCAAGCAACATCAAGCTGGGGTGCTCTAGAATCTGAGCTCCTTCCCATGTGGCATCCTCAACTGGTAATCCCTTACATTTGACTAAGCACTCCTTGATGAATCGTCTCCTCAATTTTCTCTCCCTATGCTCCAAGACCTCCTCGGGCACCAGTTCCAACTGACTCTCTTCATCCAATGGTGGTGTTATCCACCGAGTTGTACTAGCTAGATTTCAAGATGAGCTGTCAGAGACTGAGCAAACAGATGCTCAGAAGTTAGAGTTCACAGATTCAGCAGGTCTATCAGATCACCTTTTCCCCACATTTCCATCCCTCCGGGACATTGTAATAAATGACTTGAGCATGAAAGTTATAAAAGACTATGGGCTACCTAAGACCTGGGCACGAGCATGTACTCTAAAGTGTTTTTTTTCACTTGTTAATTATTTCTTGCCTATCAAACGATTAATAATTTCTAAGTTTTTTCACTCAAAATTGACTCCAAAGCTGGAGTATGTGCTGGTGGTTAGGCCTTGGCATGGTATAACCAATGTCTAGTGTCTAAATGTATATGAGTTCATGCTTGGTCATGTTTATTGCGTCATATGGAAATTGCGCTAGGTCCCCATAGGTTTTTTTTAATGTTTTAGTCAAATAATTTTTTTTTCGTAAAACAAACTTTTTTAATGTAAGAGTCAATAAAGTTGTAAAAAAAATGGCGTCAGTCAATGTCAAATAGCATTTTTGTGCTCGTTTTCTAAGCCAGAGCACCCCCTAAATCCTTGTTCCCCTTTTGTCTAGGCAAAAAAGTGATTTTAATCACTCAAAAATGTATTTTGTCTCAAAAAAGACAAAAAAGGGGATTTAATTAAATTTCCTAAAAAATAGGAGAGTCCCTAAAAGTTAGTAAACATTTCGGAAACATGTTTTTCCTTGTCTGGAGTCTCGAGTACAGTTAGCAGAGGTCTCCTCTAGTGATGGCGCATGGGTTTGATGATGTGGCACATGGGTGGAGATCCCAATGAGCTAGTGCGCATCTCCCTTCATGGTTGGCGCATTCTCTAGTGAGAGCGCTAATCCCAATGTTGCCACTCCACTTCCACTCACCTACCACCTCACCTCCACTCGCCCTTACCATCACTCGTCTCCCACTCACCTTCACTCAACTCCACTCCACCCACCTTCCACTCCACACTCACCTTACTTAGCTCATGCGCAACCCCACTTAGTTAATGCGCATCTCCTCTTCTCTCCATGCGCCAATGCTTTGGAGTCTTCACCGGTTGTTGTATAAATCAATGTCGACCCTCCTCCATTCATTCTAGTTGGAGCTTGGGCAACTTGATTACTTTGTATAACTTTTTCTATTGAATCAAGGACTTTGGAGGTCGATATTTGGTGTTTGGTCTCACATGTGTGGATGGATTGTTAGCTTATGAGGTAATATCATTTCAAGTTTCTTTATTGTACTTGCATGGTGGCTATGGTAAGGATATTGTTATCTAATTAGAATATATAGTTCTACTTGCTTGCTAGTCTATATATTTGTTTAATGCACTTGATGCTTATACTTTCATGTTTGGTTTTTGTTTAAACTAACGTGGAACAAAGTCTCTGTCGTAGGAATCACTGTTGTTTGCAGGTACTTGCGAGAAACTTGGAGCGTGAAAGACCAACCTTTTTTGGAGATTCAAAGGAGCTTGGTTGCTCCCTTTTCTTTCTCTTAAAGCATTTCAAAAAACTTTCCTCCCTCTTCTTCACACCAGAGAAGGACTCCATAACCCAAGGGTTCTTAAGGCTCAAGCAAAAGGCTCCATAAAATAAAAAAACTTCTTCCTCTTTCTCTCTTTCTTTGATTGCATGGATAACTAGATCAAATTTCAAGTTACTATTTTCTTTCTAGTGTTTTCATGCAAGATCTAGATCTACTTTCAAGTTTATTACTAAATCTAAGTCTAGATCTAGTTTTTATTAAGCAATTTTTTGATTTTTCTTGCCAAATTTCTTAGTAAAAAGTTACTGTTTGCTTTTCCTTAATATCTACTCATTTGAGTATTCTAATTTTCTGTTTTAGGACAACGAACAGAAAATACTCAAAAGAGGACTTGGTTAGCTTCTTTAAGTCTCTAAAAAGTCTCAAAAATTGTCTTTTGTAGTACCTAAAATTTTTGTGAAAAAGCCTTCTAAAAAATTCTTCTTTATTTTGTGTTTGCATGTCATTTTCTGCTAATTCTAATAACTTTTCCTTGCTGGTTTTTAGCAGGTCCGTCTTAGTACAAGGGAGATCTTGACATCTTCGAGACCCAAGATCGAAAATCTTTCACTCCAAGACTCGACCCTTGAAAACCAAGACTCAAGGAGACTTTTTTGTAATAGTTAGTTTAATAATTGATCCAGTTCTATAAGGATCCAAATAAAAGCCTAAAGAGCAAAGAAGAAAAGAGAGTCATCCTCTCAAAGTTGTAATAGGCTAATAAAAGCGGGCCTTTGGTGCCCAGTTTCTTCATCCCCTTTAGGGGAATTGGTGGCATTGTGTCTCTTTATTTTCCTTACAAGTTTTTATTGTCTTATGTTCTAAAACAACACAAAGATAAAACAAATTCACATCACCTAAACATATTTAATAAAATCAATCACAAGAAGTTAGATTTGTTTTATTTTTCATAGAATACTAATTGCTAGATTAGTTCAATTTTTTGCAAATATATTGGATTAAACCCCAATTGCTCAACCGTGTATGCAATCCCATAGCTACATTCGGGTAGCTTTGGAGACCCAAAAACGGATTTAAGCAATGCATGTTAGTATTAATAGGGAAATCCGCTTTGTTGCGCTATTCGTCTAAGACCTCTGCGTTTGGGTGGAGTGTGTTAAGTCAGGGGGGATACTCATTAATGAGATTCGTTGTTTCCTTTTTTGGACCTATGACACACCCAATCGGTACATCTCTAAGATTGTTGAATAATGAGTAAAGCGGGCCAAATACACTATTGCACACAAAGAGTGGGGACCCCGACTTTAATCCCCACTTCACGGTTTCAAAGACTTGCTTAAATTTCCCAAATCCCATAATAAAATTCTCAAGATAAAATAAACGCGGCATTTTCATATCACATTTACTTTCTGGCACTGGTCTTTACTTTATCTATTTTGTCAGTCTTATCTTTATTTCAAATGGTTCAAGTTATTTCCCTTTGAAGCACGTGGTGAATGAGTAACTTTTAATGATTTTTTCACAGGGTGTATCCAGATGGAGGTTATAGCGAGTACAAAGATGATTGAGAGCTATTTTGGGGTACGACTTGCATTGCTCAGCCCATTTCATCATTATGATCCATTCCGCACAGGTTGGCTTTGGTTCTGTTGCATTCCGACGATTACCATGATTTTGAGTATTTTGAGCTTTAAGTTAATTAAATTCACTGAAGAGGTCATTTTGGGCACAATACTTGGAGGAACCTCTCAGTGTAATAGCTCATTGGAATCGGGAGGAACAAGACTACAGGATAGGATGAGGAGAAGTGACTTTCAATGGCCAGGGAAGCGACTAGGAGAGATAAGGTGCTTTTCAGAGGTAAAAAGGTTAATTAATTAATTAAAGTGATTTAATTAATTAATTAATAATTAAAAAAGAAAAGTCACTTTGGAGAGACAAGGGGATGTAGGAAGTATAAATAAGAGGCAAGGGCCTATATTCATTGATTCATGTATGTTTATCATTTTTGATATCTGGCTTCTAGCTAGAGGGCCCATCTCTTGGGGGTTTTGAGGGTTTTGACTTAACAAACCCTAGAGGACGATTCGGTGGTGAAAGATTCCACCTAGCTTGTCCCAAGCTTGGTCTCGGAGATGCAATACGCTCCCAGACCATTCTAGTTTGGATCTACATCAGTGCAGGAGGGTTCTACACCAACCACAGGCACAGGAAGAGAAGGAGGGCGCACCATTAGGGGTTTCCAGCAAGGGGGGCGCACCATTCTTTGAGGGAAGTTCGTTCCAAGGGATTGGAAGGGCTTCGACAGATTCTAGCACCCGGGTTTTCATTGTAGGGGCTTGGACATTAGATCTAGTGCATTCCAGAGGAGTTTCATGTGCCATTTGATTTATTGGATGCATTGGACGAATTGGAGAGAAGGAAGGCAATTTTGAGATTCAGATCTATTCCGTTTGGGGGGGTTATACCTCAGATTTGACCCTGAGACTTCACCTAGTGACTTGCAGTGTCCCGATCTATCTTTCTAGCAAGTTTCAGGGCATTTGGAGGCCTCCTTCATCAGGGCCGAATTATTGGGCACATTTAGGGTTTCAGGAGGACGCAGCTTCATTGGAGGATTCAACATTTGAAGGAGTTATCCATATCATTTCGGCCTGAGACTTTAGGAGGAGGATCCTATCACCCCGATCTATCATTTGGTCGATTTTGCACTCATTGGGAGGCTTTCTTTAGTTGGGCCGAATTATCTAGGGTTTCAAGCATTGAGGGGGGCACACCATTCCGTGGAGGAGAGGCAAATCCATGAGTTTCGGGAGGATCTTTGAGATTTGAGCACCTAGGTTGTTCTTGCAGTTATCCGATCTACTGTTCAACATCTTCATTAGAGTGATTGGACATCTTTGGTAGTAGGGCCGAATTCTTGATGTTATTCAGTATTCCAGCAGGGCGTGGCATCTTCCAGCTTGGGGGTTTAGCAATTCTTATGGCCCAGATCTGTTCTTGCATTGGTCTTCAGTGAGTATTCGGCCTTTGGAGGCTTGTAGTCTTCAATTGGAGCATTTTGTAGCAGCTTCTATCTTCTTTATTGGAGCCATCTATTGAGTATTCCAGATCGGCCTTCTCATTGTAGCAGGTTCTTCTATTTATGAATAAAATCAGATCGGAGATGTTTTGGCTTGTTTATCATATTGTTGATCTTGCATATGGTTGAGGTATGTTCCATTACAGTATCTTCTTGTTTATTGCTGCAACACACATTAAAATCATCAGTAAAACCCTAAGCGCAACCTAAGAGACAAGAATAAGCAAAGTGTTTGACGAAATGCCACAACCACCAAAAGTTTAAAAAGACACCCAAAACCGTGATGTTCCTGGCATCTTGGCTTGGGAACATTACACGAAATACGATCTTATTTTCCTTTTTGTTTTCTTTACTTAGTTTTTGATGCTTGTTGTTTATCAGATTTAGACACAAGCATCTGACAACTCCACTAAATTCCAATTTGACTAGGTATTCTACAAGAAGGAATTCAAAAGGCTTAGTTGACTTCATTCCTGAACCTGAACAGGTTTATAGAAGGAGGTTAGCCAAAGCATCTTCTCGTAGAATCCTTAGCCATTTAGGATTTGAGTCCATTTCTGATATCCACTTGCTTTTTGTTAGTGATAGTTTTACTTCAAAAATAACAATTTATGATCCTTGTGATTTTTTTGCAATCGATAATTACCCTCATGCTATTCCCGAAAAGGCAATCGAAAAATTACCAAGTTTTCAAGGAAACAATGCAATAAATGCTAAAACACATATTAAATCTTTCATGAGGTGTATTAATAAATGGTGTGCTGCACATGACCACGAAGATGTAAAAATGAAGCTTTTTGTTATTTCCTTAGAAGATGATGCTTCAGACTGGTACGAAGACATGCCAAACAACAAGTTCAAGACATTAAAATATCTCTTGTTCCCAAGGACTCTGTGGGGACTTCTGTTCTGCACATATACAACAGTTCTAGCTGTTTTTTCCCACAAATGCATCGGTAAATCTTGATCATGAATCATAGCCTTGACTGCTTCCATGGTTGTACGGTTGTTTCTTTCTGCCACACCATTCTGTTGAGGATTGTAGGGAGTAGAGAGCTCCCTCTTAATCCCAACTTCTTTATAGAATGTCTTGAATTCATCTAAAGTGAATTCACCTCCATTATCTGATGTCAAAATCTTTATTTTCTTTTCAAACAAATTTTGAACAAGTGCCTTGAAATCTTTGAACTTGTTGAACACTTCATTTTTAGCCTTCAAAAAGTAAATCCAAGTTTTACGTGAGAAATCATCAATAAATGAAACATAGTATACATACTTGCTGAGTGATGCGGATGACATCGATCCACACACGTCTGAATGTATAATGTCCAAGAGTCCCTTAGCTTTGCTATTAGTGCTTGGAAATTGTTTCTTCACGTTCTTGGCTTGTGTGCATCCCTTGCATATTCCTTCATGTTCCACTTGGATTTCTGGCAAACCTGTCACTATCTTGCTCACGATCGGTAGGGCTTTGTAATGTATATGAGAAAACCTCCTATGCCATAGTTCACTTGGAGTAACTGTATTGTGTACTAATGCTGAAACAAAATGTCCTTTTAACTTGTATAAGCCTCCTTCTTGTACCCCAATCACTACGACATCATCAATGGATTTTCCTCTAGGCCACATGAGGACTTCACCATCAATGAAAGCAACTTTGAATCCTTTCTCATCTAAAACTGAGATAGAAAGGAGATTTTTCTTCGAACCAGGTACATACAACACATCCTTCATCTTCATCGGTTTTCTGGAGTCTAACTTGTAGGATGCTTCAACTACTCCTTTAATGGGATATTGATAGTCATCACCTAGCTTCACCTTGTGAGGTGAATCTTTCTGAACTAGATCTGAGAGAGATTCCTTATAACCAGTCATGTTCTTGGAAGCATCACTATCAATAAGCCATGTGTTACTTCCATGAGTGACTGTACCTGTAAGAGCTGATATCAAAACATATTCTTCACTTGAGTCTTCTTCTTTGGTTTTCTCATGATCATGTTCATCATCTTCTGCGGCATGAGCATGATGTCTTCTATAATTTCCTTTTCTGACCTGACCTTTGGAGTTGGGACAGTTTATGGCAATGTGTCCCATCTTCTGACAAATGAAGCATCTGTAACTCGAGAAATCCTTCTTGAACTCGTGAGACTTTTGTAATCCACGAGGTTTCTTATGTGAGTGAACTTCCTTCTTGCTCTTTCCTTTTCAGTTATGTGCTGCTAGGGCTTGATTTTCTTCATCGCCTACTTTCGCTTCTCTTGCTGCTAATCTAGCTTCTTCCCGAGTACAATCCTCCCACAATCTGCTAAACCTTGTTAGCCTTTGTCTTGAACATATACCCTGAATGAATGATTCCCAAGATCTAGGGAGACCATTCAAGGTAGTCATCACCAAATTGACTTCTTCGATTGTGTCTCCAATGGCTTCTAGTTGTTCTTTGATCTGTGACACACTAGTGAAGTATGATTGGATAGTTTCTAAATTTTGCATCTTCACATTCTTGAGTTGTGTCCTCAAGGTCATCTTCCGGTTGATGTTCTTGCCTTCATACAATTAGGATAAGGCATCAAACATTTGCTTGGGAGTTGTTAATGATGAGACATGGGGGATCAAATGATCCTTGATAGAATCAACAATGATTCTCTTTGCCTTCACTAGGTTCTTTTTGTACTTTGCTTTGGCCTCATCTTCATCAGGTTCTGGAACTTCTTCTTTTACAAAATCTTCTAGATCATTCTCTTCTAGAATGAGCATCACTATGTACTTCCATGCCCGAACGTTATCAACACCTTCAAGCATGGTAATGGGTGCCATCCTGTGCTTGAACAATACAATAAAGAGATAAAACTTTTCAAAGAAAGGTTTTGTACTTATCAGAGAGTGTTATGCCAATTTGACCAGTTCCAACTTTAATTCTGTAGTTGCCAAGACTAGGGTTTATGAGGAAGTCCTAATTTTTCAAAATATGAATTTTGGAAATTTGCTTCAAGGGATAGGTGCGCCCTCCTAAGGCGAGTTCCTTAGTGGTCTTACTTTGACCAATGTCCTTAAAAAAGTGGGTGAAAACCCCTCCTAGGGTTTGTGCAGTTGCAGTTTACAAAACTTCGTCAAACTAAGAATCTAATCCCAAGGAAAGATGCGCTACGGTTAGGGGAGTATCCCTGTGGTCTTAGTTTCCCCAGTGAGCTCTTCTAAGCTGTGCAAATGGCTTCTTTCAGGCTTGCTCTGATTCCATGTTAAAATTCTTCTTAAGCAGTTAAGTGTGTATAGTATTCTTTAACTTTAGTTTATTAAAACAATAACTGCATGCATAAGGATCACTGAAAGAAAGACATCCACAGGGAATATATATCTTGGGAAACCCTCGTGGGGGAGAAAACCCAATGAAGCTTCTTCAACAAGTACAATGTCTCTCTCAAGAGAGATCTCACCAAAACAAAAGATCTACCATAAACCCTAACTAGAACAGAATAGCGCACCATTAGACCAAGATAGTCCTTCACCAAATAACCAAAACCCTTTACTGAGACACCCCTCCTTTGTAGCTACGTCACTCCTTCTTTGTAGTTGCGTCACTCTCCAAGACTTGTGCACTGTATAAGAGAGCTAGTTGTGTGTGTTCTCCAAATGAGGTGCCGGGCCTCTTATAAATACACGTTGGATTGCCCAGAATTAGGTCAGGGCCGACATGCCCACTTTACTCTTCTATTTTACATTTGACTTGTCAAGGCACAATAGGGCCGACTTAACAAATATAATATAACATTAATCTTTAGGGGTTTGTCTTGGTCAAATACAATATGAATATAATAATAATATCTTCCGAAGCTACTCAAACTTCAACAGGATGGGCCTGCACAACAAGAAAAACCTGTAGAAACAACTGTTGTTTCCATCGAAACGGCTGGGAAACCCCGATGGCCATACTGTACGACGTTTCCAAATCAGTAAACACCATACAATATGTTTGACGATGTTTCCCAGCCGTTTCAGCGCGTTTCGGGTATTGGTATGTGGCCTTGGGGGGTGTTTCGTGCAACTTAGTATTGAATACTATAGATATTTATAGCTTGCATGAAGTAGCCAAGTGTCACCCTATAACCACATATATTGCATGGGGTTATACATGCAGTTCTTAATTGCATGAGTCCAATTTTGGGTGGTTGATATCTTGATCCTAGCCTTTACAAGGTTGGGATGTTGGTGGAGGCAGCTGGTACCGTGTGATGAGAAGTGGCTTATGTGGTGGATTGTCATCGCTTGGTTCTTGTTCATGGTGGCATATCTTGGTTCATGGAGCTTCGGGGTTTAGAAGTTTATGGTTATGATGCTTTGATTGATAGTTATGAGATGCTCCTTGGTCCTATGGTATACCTTTGGTGGATGTTGTCATGATTTCCCCTGGACTCCTTTTATTATGACTTTGAGGGGTTGTGCTTCTATTACCATAGTACAAAACTTGTGTGAAGTGCAGCCTCATTATGTGCTAGTGAACCATCCCCTCTCTTTATCTCTCTTTACCTATTAATCCTTTTTGAAGCATGTTATCGCAGGATTTGTGTAGATTTTTTGAGGCCCTATGAGGCTGCCATCTAGGGTCTGTCCTTGACCTTAGTATGGCTCTAAGTTTCAACTGTGTGGTTGTCTTCTCTTGCTGTTTTTAGGGCAGCAAACAATCACCAAACTTTCTCCTCAATATTTGATGGTTAAGTGCTCTTTTAAGGTGCCCTTGCAAGTGTTTTCTTTACTCAATGTTAGCGCATGCAATATACATTAAAACACATAACACTACCTCTAGATCTTTAACTTTAAAATGCTGATCTACACTGCTAAGCATGCATAAAATTGACACAGGTATTTTTGGTCAACATGACCCTGGATAAAACCCCCTTGGGGAAAACCAGTTTGGAATATATGTCTATAAATGAGGAGAATAGATGGTGGAATACAACAAGTACAAAATATAGATGAACTTGTTACAATAGCAGCTTGTCTCAAGCTGAAATACAAGTCCAAACCAAGCAAGTGCACCCTAGCATGGTGCGCCCCTCATAAATGCTCCCAAATCCACTGAGTCTGCTGCAGATGCCAACTGGAAGCTTTGATCTGGAAACCCCTCCACAGTAATCAAGCATTGATGAGTAGCCTCCCTCTGAAACAGACCTCACTGCAATCTGACAGGTGTAAGTCCTCCCCACTGAAGATGCACCCTCCTCAGCACAGGAAACTCCCCACTAAATAACTGAGATCTAAAGCCTGCTAGCTATCGCCATGGAAGGGAGCGCCCAAGCTAGCCTCAACATATGAAACCATTCTCATCCTCTTGCTCCTTCTCCTTCTCCTAAAGTGAACAAAACAAGGAATAAGCTCTCCTTTGCCCCTTGCGCCTTCCTTTAGGAAGCATAAGGAAACCTAGAAGATGGGTGGATGAGATCATCTTGTCTCATCCCTAATCAATGGTTGAGGTCATCTCAACTAAATCTCAAACCAAAACCCACTTTACTTAAGTTTCCATAGTTTCACTTTATGTCTATTAATTCACCCACTTTGTGAATTAATTGTCACTTTAGGCTAAAATGACCAAATTTCACTTTTGACTTAAAACTCCTAAGTCAAAGTGAAATTAGACACAAAGTACATAGTACAAGGGTAACAGTCTCCCCCTTTGTGTTTAGAGACTCATAAACACATGGGGACCACTTTCCAAGGTACCCAAATCTCAACAATTTGTAGTTGTGCAAATCCCAACACAAGATCACCAAATTTTGCGTAACTACAAGAAATCCTACCACTGTCAACTTAGTAAGAAATCTCCTCGTTTTAGTGATGGAGGAGGTACACCACAATGGAGGCTTCCTTGGTGACCTCAAGGGATCAAAGTAGCAAGTTTGATAGCCAAGCCTACCGCCCCCTCTCTTGATCACCCAAGTCAAGGTCTAGGTCAAAGAAAATAAGAGGTAAGGAGATGATTCGAGTACCTTCCCAGAACAAGAACATTTAGAGCATATATATGAAGATTTCCAAGTAGAAGTATGCAAGTAAAACCTCTAAAAGACACTAGACAGTGAAAGATGCTATGGCTGTTGTAAAAGTGCAGCAGTTAACAGTGGTACAACAGCAATACATAAATTGTAACAGCAACAAAAATTACACTTTAGAATTGCAATAATTTATCATGAAAATTTAGCATTTACTCAATAGAACGTTGTCCAATCATTAGATACAATTTCTGGGTATGTTAAGCCACTATTAGAGCAATGCATGCAACAAATTAGTGTATGTTAGTATGGCTGTAGCAAACTTTTGCAACAGAAGTAAGTAAGTAAATTAGTAAGTTAGCTCAAGTTAGAGTTAGCAAAGTTAGTAAAAAAGCTTGAGAGAACGAAAATTGAGAGTTTGTTGATCACTTTCACCACAAGAGAGCTCAAATGATTAGTGCCTTAGGGCCATGGAGTCTTTTGCAACAACAATATAATATGTTTGGAGAATGATAATAGTAAGATCTAAGAGGTAGGGTTTGAAGTCTAAGGTGTTAGCACATTAGGGCCTTAGATTTCAAGCCTTAAAGAGAAGGGTCGCTAGAGTGCAAGCACTTTTGGGCTCTAGCAACCTTTTCTCCCTTCTTAAGTTCTTGAAGTAAGTTATAATCAAGAGTCTAGAAGCAAACTCCTAAAGTGCTAAAACTCCTAAAGTATAACCCCTCCAAACTGAATAGATCTGAATCTCAAAAGTGCCCTCCTTCTCTCCAATTCGCTCCAATGCTCTAGGGAATCATCTGGACCATAAAACTCTCTCAAAAGGCACTAGAAATAATGGCCAAGGCCCTGCAAGTAAAACCCAAGTGCTCAAATCTCCAAGAGCCCTCTCAGACTCCTATAACGAACCTTCCTCCAATCAATGGTTCGCCCTCTCTCTTCCTGTACCTGTGGCTGGTGTAGAACTCTCCTACAACTGAGTAGATCTGAAGTAGAATGGTCTGGGTGGAGTATTGCATCCCTGAGACCAAGCTTGGAACAAGATAGGTGAAATCTTTCACCACCGAATTGTTCTCTAGGGTTTGTTAAGTCAAAACCCTCAAAACCCCCAAGGCATGGGATCACTAGCTAGAAGCCAGATATCAAAGATGATAATCAACATGAATGAGAGAATAGAGGCCCTTGCCTCTCCTTTATACTTTCTGCTCACCTTGTCCCTCCAAAGTGACTTTTACTTTATTAATTATTAATTAATTAATTAAATCACTTTAATTAATTAATTAACCTTTTTACCTCTGAAAAGCACCTTATCTTTCCTTGTGGCTTCCCTGGCCACTGAAAGTCACTTTTCATCATTCTATCCTGTAGTGTTGTTCCTCCCGATTCCAATGAGCTATTACACTGAGAGGTTCCTCCAAGTATTATGCCCAATATGACCTCTTCAGTGAATTTAATTAACCTATAGCCCAAAATACTCAAAATCAAGGAAATCGTCGGAATGTAACGAAACCAAAGCCAATCTGTGCGGAATGGATCATAATGATGAAATAGGATGAGCGATGCAAGCCGGACCCCAAAATATCCCTCAATAGCTCATGTACTCGCTATAATCTCCCACTGGCTACTCTGGTCATCATAACATGGTGTAATACCCTGATGTCCCAAAGTGGGGACATTACAGTCCTCCCTGCTAGAATATTGCTTGTCCTCAAGCAATAACTGAACCCATCCAAATATAATACCGGGGTCCCATGTCCACTTGTGGCACACACAGTAGGTCCCATCCAGAGATGAACTATCATACACTCCACCCCTTGGGTCCCATATTAGGAAATGAACTGCAATACCCTGTGAAGCATAGTCCTGAAATATATAACTCTGTGTATATCCTACACACGACACATGGCCTTATCCCGAAATGAGTCCATCCTCCAAGTCCCTACCAAGATCAACACGGCCTCCATCAACTGCACATACTGATGCCAGAATGAGGTACTGCAAGACCTCCCAGTGACACCCTCAAGTGATGTGCTCTCCTCAATACTGAAGCTCAATGGAAAGTCAAAACAACTTTCCCCTGCAAAGATCCACTCGCCCCTGTCAATCTGTGAAATGCTCAACCCTCCAATCCCTGGGTCCCATGCTAGTCTCTGTCGAGGATCACCATGCTGGCACTGCACTACTCTGACCATGCCTGACTGCTCCTTGTATATATACTGGATCTCCCACTCCTGGATCCCCATGCTAAAATACCTGCGACTATCGGACTGACTGTCAAGTAGCTCTGTGGAAGTAACACCTGCCTGACCATCTCCATACTCGATCATGAGTATCAGAAAGGAGAAACTAGCTCGCTCCATAGGACAAGCCCTAACAAGATGAACTCCCGGATCCCATGGCAAACTTGGAAGTTTATCACTTCCAATCTCCGCTAACTGCTCCGGTGTCATACTGATCACTGCCGGAAGCCCTCCGTGCTCATCCTCCTGAGAATTTGTAGTTGTGCCGCCCTCTGAGATGTCTGCTATCCCCTGGTCTATGATGCTCACCATCACGCACGAGGTCTCAATTGCCTGCCTATGATGATCCACCCCTATACTACTATATGTCATAAAAGCACTCAGGTCAGGCAGTCTCGACTCTACCACTGTCTGTCTCTCCTCATGCTACTGTCTATGCTAAAAGTGTTGGGAAAGGCTAACAGAAACATCTGTAGTTGACTGTAGGACTGGAACATATCACATGCTTTGGTCAATCCCAAGGATTCGACTAGAAGCTCATCCATCGGTATCCATGATAAATACCCGTCGGTAGTCATCACCAACTCCCAATCATCTAGTACAATCGGAAGTAACTCCTCCAACTACTGGTCAACCAACCTCCATCTCTCATCTCCCATGCGATTGTTGATACGGTGAAGGTGATCTCTCATAACTATGTGCTGTCGTAAGGGAGTGACATCTACATACTCCCCTAAGTGTGTTTCCTCCCTGCAATCCAATACATCCGTCTGAATCTAACTGCATATCTCGGCATGTCTCTGTGAACTATCACTCATCATTGTATGCCCCTGTATACTCATGTCATCTCTTGTATACTCCTGCTGCATCATAGATCCTGGGTGTACTACTGGATCAACCTCTTCATGAAGGTCAACCGCTCTCGGAACACAAATGGGAGGGTCCTCAAAACTGCCCCTGGCTCCGGAGTCCCCATGCGTAGGTGAGTGCTCAACTGTATCAAAGATCCTCGTGGAGGGTAGCTCCTATGCCTACGGATCATAACTCTCCATACTCATCAATGACTCTAGGTACTCCTCATGCTCATCCATCAAGTGGTGCTCCTTTGCTGGACCACCAACATCCTCTAGCCATGTGACCGAAGGACATATCTGACTCTCCACTAAGATAGATGTAGTGGATCTTTGGTGAATCTCCTCCAGAAGCTCCTCTGATCTGGACTCTGATTCTTGAGGGGCTAACTCTGTGCCTCTCAAGAATCCTCAGGTGCTCTCCAACTCATGAGTGAGTCTGTCCACCTCCATCTCCTGCTCTCTGAGAGCCCCGTGATACATCTCGCCAATCCCTAATAGGTAGTCCCTATCTGTCAACAACTGCTGGTAGTCGGTCCTCATCACAACCACTCTCTCCTTGAGAGTATGAAAGTCATCCATGGCAAATCCCTCATCTGAACTACCATGTGCCACTGATGCCCTCCAGTAGTAATCTGTCACCAATGCATGTATATCATCAATGCGCCTAGTGGCTGCTATGATCATATCCTCACTGACTCTCAATTGTCCTGCCAAGTAGTGTGACTCCTGATCATAGTCATGCTGAGGTGCTACCTCATGTCTCTCACTGCTAGTGCCAACACTGGAATCCCCAACAATACCCTTTGCAGAAGATAAAGTGTTGAACTGCCCCCTGTCCACTGTGCTACTGGGTCCTCCTATATGTGACTGCACATCATCCTCGACTGCTAGCTCCCTCTGAATCATACTGTATCCGGTGTGAGCAGCTGTATCCTCCTGTGCACTCACCCTGCTACTATCATCTGTGCCTGGATCCCATATAGATGTGTCCAGACACGTGCTATGGTCCTCCTGATCAATAAAGGGTACATCCTCATCACTGCAGGGCAGTCCTGGAAGCAAGTGTCCCATCCAACTGTCAATCTTCACGGCCTGATCAAATAGTGGAGCCTCCAAAAGAAGTGATCCACTCTCCTCATGATGATATGTGAGTGTAAGGTCAACTGTCTGTACGTCATGTATCTCCTCTTGGATCTGTGGATCCACATGTCCATGGTGTGCATCCCTCACACAAAGCTCCTCCATCATATCTGACATGCCACTGATATCCTCATGTGACGTGGCTATCGTGGGTGCTTGAAAGGATGACAAATGTGTCACAACCCTCATAGGAAGCTCATCAGATCTAGGTGCCAACATGTGTGAATCCCCACTAGTGTCACCACTCTGCTGAGGTGTAGGGTCATCAACACCATGTGATATGTCTGCTGAAATACCAGTGCTATCATCCTGCCCATCCCACTGTTCCTCCAAGGTGCAAGGGTCACTATCCTCCTCAAGCGTGCAAGAATCACTAGCCTCTGTGCAAGAGTCTCTATCATCATCGGGTTGCTCTAAATAAGCATCTATCTTTGCATCCTCACACACTTCATCATCACTGTCATAATGTACCTCAATAATGTGCTTCTTACCTTTACCCCTACATCTATGATTGGGTTCCCAAGGCACTTTGCAACTGTAGCAAAGTTTTCTGCTCCTAATGGGTGTGGGGTTTCTCTGTTCTTCCCTCCATCTAGCTTCTCTGGCTCTCTTTTCCTCTACTACGATGATCCAATGTGTAACCTTATCTTTGCTCCAACTAGGATTTTTAAGGGATACAAACTGATGGAATGTTATTAGATCTCTAAAAATCTCATTGAGGGTTTGATATTCCCTCTCACAATTAACAATCCTTCCAGTAAAATCCCACACATCCATCTCTCCTTATGGAAGACCCCTTTATGGCTCTGCATGCATGCGCTAATCCTCACAAGATGGGAGGATTAGAGCTCTAATACCACTATAATGTTCCCAAGCCAATATGCCAGGAACATCACATTTTTGCATGAATTTTAAACTGTTTCTGGTTGTAGCATTTCGTCAAACACTTTGCTTATTACTGTCTCTTAGGTTGCGCTAGGGTTATACTGATGATTTTAATGTGTGTTTGCAGCAACAGATAAGAAGATAAAGCAATGAAACATACCTCAACCATATGCAAGATCAACAATATAATAGACAACCCAAAAATGCCTCAGATCTGATCTTCTTCATAATAGTAAGAGAACCTGATACAATGAGGATGCAGATCTGGAATGATCAACAGATGGATCCAATAAACATAATAAGAGCTGCTACAAAATGCTCCCAGTAAGAAGATGCAAGCCTCCAAGGGTTGAATACACAATGAAGGCCAATACTGGAAGAGATCTGGATCGTATGAAGTGCCAACTCCAAGTTGGATGATGCCACGCCCTGCTGGAAGACTGAAACCCTGAATAATTCGGCCCTATTGCCAAAGACCTCCAAAAACTCCGAAGAAGATGTCAAACTGTAGATCGGGGTGAGTAGAATCCCCTCCAGAAATCTCAGACCGAAATACCAAGGGGTGCTCCTCCAAATGTTGAATTCCCAAGTGGGGCTGCGCTCTCTTGAATACTGTCAAACCCTATAATTTCAGCCCTGATGAAGGAGGCCTCCAAATGATTTGAAACTCCCCAGAAACATAGATCGGGACACTACAAGTCACTAGGTGAAGTCTCAGGATCCGATCTGAAGTATAACCCCTCCAAACTGAATAGATCTGAATCTCAAAAGTGCCCTCCTCTCCAATTCGCCCCAATGCTCTAGGGAATCATCTGGACCATAAAACTCTCTCAAAAGGCTCTAGAAATAATGGCCAAGGCCTTGCAAGTAAAACCCAAGTGCTCAAATCTCCTAGAGCCCTCTCAAACTCCTTTAACGAACCTTCCTCTAGTCAATGGTGCACCTCCCTTGCTGAAAATCCTCAATGGTGCGCCCTCTCTCTTCCTGTACCTATGGCTGGTGTAGAACTCTCTTGCAACTGAGTAGATCTGAAGTAGAATGGTGAGGGTGGAGTATTGCATCCTCGAGACCAAGCTTGGAACAAGATAGGTGGAATCTTTCACCACCGAATTGTTCTCTAGGGTTTGTTAAGTCAAAACCCTCAAAACCCCGAAGGCATGGGATCACTAGCTAGAAGCCAGATATCAAAGATGATAATCAACATGAATGAGAGAATAGAGGCCCTTGCCTCTCTTTTATACTTCCTGCTCACCTTGTCCCTCCAAAGTGACTTTTACTTTATTAATTATTAATTAATTAATTAAATCACTTTAATTAATTAATTAACCTTTTTACCTCTGAAAAACACCTTCTCTCCTTGTGGCTTCCCTGGCCACTGAAAGTCACTTTTCATCATTCTATCCTGTAGTGTTGTTCCTCTCGAGTCCAATGAGCTATTACACTGAGAGGTTCCTCCAAGTATTATGCCCAATATGACCTCTTCAGTGAATTTAATTAACATATAGCCCAAAATACTGAAAATCAAGGAAATCGTCGGAATGCAATGGAACCAAAGCCAATCTGTGCGGAATGGATCATAATGATGAAATAGGACGAGCGATGCAAGCCGAACCCCAAAACATCCCTCAATAGCTCCTGTACTCACTATAATCTCCAACTGGCTACTTTGGTCATCATAACACTGTGTAATACCTTGATGTCCCAAAGTTAGGACATTACAAGCCATCTTTTGCAAGCCACTCAAGACAACCATTCTTGAATTAGGCAGTCTTGCATCAATTTAGTTCATAACAAAGTGTTAAATTTATAAGCAGCTGCAAGAGCCATTCTCCTGGAGGATGGCTAAGACCCTAGACGAGATCTAGGGCCCCCAGTGCATTCCTGGGGTACTTGGTTTGGGACCAAACAGTCAGTGCCATGGCATAAGACCCTTGTGAGGGCCCCCAGTATACGACTGGGGTTCTTGGTAAAGAACCAAGCAGTAAAGACCCTTGAGAGGGCCCCCAGTATACGACTGGGGTTCTTGGTCTAGGACCAAGCAGTTAAAGCCCCTAGATAAGCCTAGGGCCCCTAGAAATGTCCAGGGTACCCATGCATACGGCATGGGTTGATCCTTGGTCTCTGACCTTGGTGGATAAGACCCCAGGAAAACTTCTGGGGCTACTTGATCCTCTATCAAGTATCTTGATGGTACATGACCTTCCTTGAAGGACATAACCACATGAGGGATAAGTCCCATATGCAGTGATGATAAAGTAATAGGTTCACCATGCTGAATGAAGGAATGAGTATTGCCACCTTGCTAACCCTCTCTTACCCTTGCATGTGTTGGTTTGGGGCTTTGTTGTTTTTGTTCAAGGGTTAAAGTAAAGTTAAATTTAAATTGTTAATTATAACATGTTTAAATTTAATTTAAACATGTTACTTTTAATTGTATTTATTTTCATTTTAAACTTTTTCTTTAAACCCTTGCCCTAGCCTAAAAGTATAAATACAACCCTACCCCTCTCACTTTACACACATTATATTATTCACTTATTGCCTAAGTGTGTGGATCTCTCCTAGCTGCGGCTCCTCTGCTGTTGTCTTCCATGTGCGGCCCTCCTCTGCCGGTGTTCTTCTTTGCTGCGGCCCCTTTGCTGTGAGTTAAAGCTTCTTTGCTGCGGCCTGTCCCATCTTTGTTGCAGGGTTGGTGTTGTGTGTGGCAGCGGATCTCCTTGAGGACTGATAGAGTGCGGCCTCTCCTTGTGTGAGCTGTGTGCAAGGTGCGGCTCCTTTCTCTTTTTAGATGTGAGCTGACTCTAGAGTTTGCGGCCCCTCTATACCCTTGCTGTGTGAGCAGTCCATAAGGTTTCGGCCTCCTCCTTCTTCTGCTGTGACTGAGGTATTAGGTGCGGCCTGCTCCTGTCTGCTGTGTGGAGAACCTCTTAGTCTGTGGCCTCCTCATTAGGGTGAACTTGTAGGGTGCTATCCCTCCTTATTCTTGCTGAGGCATACCCTTAGGTTTCAGTTTTCTCTTCTGCTGAAATGAGGGTTTAACCACAGTCCTGCTGTCCAGTGCCTTTGTAACCTCTTGGGGTAAGGGTTGTATTGTTTGATATTCTGAGTGAGGGTTTGGGCATTTATAACCACTGTTGGGATTGTGTTTCCTTCCTGTGGCCCTTTTGCTTGGTGGCAAGAAAGATTCTTCATTCATTGGCATGAGATCCTTGATAGATCTATGAACTGAACCTTTGTCTGAGCATACAAAAAGGGTTCTACATCTCCTATGGTCATTGTTCTTTCTTCAGAGGTAAGGCTGCTGTACCAGGTAAGCTGTCTACTCATCTTTTTCAGATCTGGACTTGATTTTGCTTCAGTACTGTTTTGATCTAGTTTGCATTGAGTATTAACTACTTAGATCTGAAGCTATACTTTGAATTTACAATTGCCTCTATAACTGTTCTATTGTGGATTGATCAGACTAGTTGTTAGATCTACAAATCTGTGTATCATCTTGAGTTTAGATCTATTGTACAGATTGGTCTTATTCAGATCTGTTCACTGTTACATCAGCAGAGTTCTTTCTTATTAGATCTGAGTTTTATATCTCTGATCTCACTAAGTTTATTGCTGTCTCTCTTAGATCTAAATTCTAAGTGTTCTAACTCTGTTGATTGATAGATCTAGCTGTTTTGATCACTGAAATCAAAAAGATACTATTGCTTTGCATTTTTACCCTAATTCTAACACAAAGAACATCGTTGAAGTAGATATTCCAGTGTTATGTAAATTATTATACATTCACATACATGGTTCTCAATAATAATTCTTGGTATGACTAAACATATTAAAGTCTGCGATTTATTCAAATATATCATTTTTTACTTCTTGATTATCTTTAAAAATATGACCAAAATATTTTCACACAATGTGAACTTTTCATTATGTTTTGGATCCATTCTTGAATCTAGCATTAGCAMCGTCCATTGAGTAACCATCTGCTTTCTCTATTACTAACAATGTTACATGGCGTTTTGCAATTTTTTTTGYAGCGATTCGGCTTTCGGGTTCTTATATGGCTTTTGTGTTTCATGATCCTATCTGAGATAACTAGTTAGCCCCTTTAAGACATTTTACCTTGATAGACTTTTGAATAAGAATTTGTTAGTGGTTGAGGGGAGCATTGAACAAGCATTTGTTAGTGGTTGAGGGGAGCAACAAAAGCAAGGATTAGGGAATTAATGGGATTCAAATTCTTAGACACTATTTTATAATCAAAGACTTATACTTTAATGGGATTCAAATTCTTAGATACTATTTTATCATGAAAGACTTATACTTGATAAGTKGTTCTATATTGGTGGTGCATATTTRGCTYCATGGATYAGTTGATTGTYCAGGTTGAGGAAATACAATAATTAATCAGATAAGGTGTCTTTCAGTTGTTTCAAATTTTAATTTTCAATCATTTTCGCATCTTAATAATTCTGTTCACGCAAACATATGAAGTCTCAAGCCAGAGMAATATAATGAATCAGTACTGACAAAAAACAACAAGATTCTTTTGTCTGTGGTCACCATTGGTAATTATTAACTTGCATGCTAATTMAATTTTAGATTTTGGTGGCAGGAATGCAAAGGTTTATCATGTTGGAGTTCACCCAAGTGGTCGAGATGTGGGATTTATTTGGGAACTTAGAAATTCTGGAGCAGAAATTGTAAGTATAGAGACATATACGCATGCACTGGATATAGTGTCACGTTCAGAGCTCATGTAAGTTCTAATTTTTCAAATTACCAGTTCCATTGCAGTTACAAAAAGCAATAGTTAAAACAGTCCTAATCCTGATTTAACTGAGTCACAAAGGTCTTACAAAAATGATATTTGAAACAACTTCATGTTTAGTAGCGTAAAGTCTTTTTAAGATTGCGTGTTATATTCAGGTCACCAATATGACAGGACGGACAGAATACATCTTTTTCATAACACATACTGTGGACTTAATTCCAAACTGCACTTATGGCATAATATAGTGCTGGTTCTTTCTCTCTGCAGTTAGAGGGCTAGTTGATTTTTGTCATTGTTGAATCGTTATCCAAGGATTTTCCATTTTCTCAAAAAAATATGAAATTTCAAATTGTGAAAGGAGAAATATCATATTAACAAGATACATATTTGTGAAGAGAGCTGCTTTGTACCTTTCAAATCACTTTATCCAGGGCTGTGTACTTTTGTGGACATTACAAAGGATTTAAATGGACAAGTCAATGTTTCAGCTGAGGTTTCGAAATGTTTGCTTCAGGTGTGAAAGCAATAATCATGTCATAACGGATAACTGAATTATGACCAAAGAAACTATAGAGAAGATACATAGCTTTCCTGAAAATATTTTGCTTGGCAATCCCTTCGATGGCAATGTCTGTCTCTGGCTCCTTCGATTCTCAAGCATTGCAAGTAAAATGTTATCATTTTACCAAAAGATGTTTTTTTTCTCTAGTGTAGTCCAAGATAGAGATGAATGATAGCCGTGGATCTAAGAAATTCAAGTTTTTATTGGACATTCCAAAATTTCACACATCAGACCTAACTCACAAGCCACTCTCCTTTTAGGCCATTGTTCTATGTCACTGTGTCAGACACCTGGACACTTGGGACACTTGGAACACTCAAGACTCGAGTGTTGGAGACTCCCAAGACAGGTGCCCTGGATAGAACACGTGTCTCATGCATGTCCAACACTAAAGGTAAATGTGTCCTGGCATTAGCTAATAGCAAATCTCTCATGTGTTGACATTCGTCAATTATTTCGAAAGTATCAATACTTGGATCTTAATGCACCAATGTGTTGGCATTGGTCAATTAGTTCCAAAGTATCAATACCTAGATCTTAATGCACTAGCCTTAGAGTCAATTGCTTTTGATGATGGTGATCCTCTTGAGGGGTCATCTACTACACCGGCAGATGCAACACTTGGACTGTGTATATTGTTGGAGGGAGATTATGGTGGTGATACTGATGATTTTGATTATGAGATTCTTCTATCTTATTATGTATTTGTAATGAACATAAATATATAAATAAACATCGAATATATAATAATAACAATAAATGAAGTGACACATCCTGACTAAAGGACATGACCTAACCAAGGGAAATGACCCATCAGCCATCTTGACTAGTCAATGCGATAGCATTGTAACAATCTGTTATCTATCTCTCTCTCTCTCTCTCTCACACACACACACACATATATATATATATTCAATGAAATACACATCTTAGGAAACCCTCCAGATACTTCCCCTCATTTCAAGGATGGTACGGGAGGTAAACTGACCGGTTGTAGTTTTGGCAACCCAACCTGCCGGGGACATTGAGTGAGGTCCTCACAGAGGCAGCCAACCCGGGGACTTGACCCCGAGACCTCCTGCTTGCAATACACAACTGTCAATTGTTGATATTATGGTAGCTGCGGGAGGTATTTACCTCCACGTGTAAACCTGACGAGAATAGAATACTCCGGAAAGCAAGAAGAAACCCTAATGAGTTGTCTAATAACCCTAGAAGACATGTCGGCTCAAGGGGATAATTTATATTAGGTTATTAGCCTCCAAGAGAAGAAGTCGGCCAGAAGAACTAATATATACTGAACAGATAGATACCCAGAATGAGAAGTCGGCCCAGGCAGTTACCCAAAATTAGTATAAATACAGGAGGCTAGTTCTCATTCTGGCAGGCAGTCTCAGAATTGCAGAGCAGCAACTTGTGCGCACTTCTGTGCCCAGTTTTGTGCGCAGGTTTGAGGAGAGCTGGCGGTGCAGCTACTGCCGCTAGCAATTACGTTTTGGCTTGGACTGTCTCTTGGTTAGGGTTTGGGCTATCTGATCAGTGCTTGTTGATGTGCTATCCTTGGGGAAAGGTGCGCTACCCTTTGTTTGGCTATCTAGCCTAGGGTTTGCTTCCGGAATGATTCTCTGTCAAGGTTAAGGTGCTTGGAGGGTGGCTTTAGCCAATGGTTGGGTGACAATAGAGATATTGTCAATGGTAAAATGAGCACATCCATTATATTCTAACAGGTTATGGGCCCATAGCTCCTTCATTCAGTCTAACCGTTGGAAGGAAACATAGCCGTAAGGATATTAAGCTCATTGAAGAACTGCCGCTAGGGTTTCTAGTAGGAGCAGTCACCATAGCACTGTCGCTAGGGTTACTAGTAGGTGCAATTGCAGAAACCCTATTCCTCTTGTTGAGGCACCTTAAATGAAGGGATTGACCTAATCTTCAGATAGATCAGTGCGCCCTAGCCTAGCGCATCACCTGGTACTCTCAGAAAGCCAAGACATGAAGTTTGAGCTTTTGGTCAAATCTAGGATTGACCAAGTAAAAGCAGCCATGACTTACTCTATGAAGTCAGAGAACAAGTTAGATGGAGCTTCTAACTTCAGAGCGTGGAAGACAAGGATTGATCTCATCCTTGCCAAGAATAAAGTGTCGGATATCGTGAAACCAGAGTTTGAAGAAGGGAAGAGAAGAAACCGCAGAACGTTGCAGCTACGGAGAAGTTCAAAGATGGTGACATCAATGCCATGAGTATCATAGTGGATTCTATAAAAGACCACTTGATACCCTACATCTCCCATCTTGACTCGTCGAAGAAGATGTACGATGCCCTAACAAACCTCTTCTCAGTCAGAAACATTGGACAAGTAATGAGTCTGAAGAGTGAGCTTCGTGACATGAAGATGAATGATGATGACAACATAACATCATACCTTGTGCAAATCTCTCAGTTAAGAGATCAACTACAACTTACAAGCTATTGAAGAGATCATTTCAGAGAAGGAATTGGTAAACATAGTACTCAATGGTCTTCCCAAGACATGGGATGCATTTGCCGCAAGCATGAACACAAGGAAGGAGTATCCTACATTTGAAGAACTTTGGACTTGCTATGCTCAAGAAGAATCCAGGATCAGTACAAAAGAGAAACCCCAAAGGAAGTACGATGATCAAGCCTTCACAGCAAGATTCAAGAATTTCAGGAACAAAAGGAAGTTTGGTTCAAGGAGGAAGCCAAATAAAGAGAAAGACATTTCAGAAGTACAATGCTTCAACTGTCGAAAGTATGGTCACTACAAGAATCATTGTCCTGAGCTAAAGAAAAACATAAAGAAGAACATGAAGATTCCAAGAAAGAAAGAGAAGCCAGAACAACCAATTATTGTATCGAGAATCACAAGATTACCAGCCTGATATGAACTCACTAAAAACAATCAAACAGAGGAACTGAAAGTAGTGATGAAGAACAGTGTATGGAAGACTTATGAATGAAAGCATTGCGAGATTTAGAACTAGAGGTTCTCCCAAATGGAGGGAGAAGACTATGATGATTACTCGTTCCAGTAAACCAGACATATCTCTACTTGAGTCATTATATCATCCACGACATCCATGAGTTGGAATTCTACATTAGATAAATGCAAAGACTGTTCTCCAGAGCAATTGAAGAAAGAGCGTATGAAGAGAAACCTCAAGACTTTGAGGCATATCAGAAAGAGACCCTTCTATGCAGATGGAAAAAGATAACTTGGTGGAGAACCTCCAGTGCACAGCAGAAGCGTGGTGAAGATTTTTCTATAACAGAGATATTGTATCAAGATGATTACTCAGTAGATCAGATCTCATGATGACAGAAGAAGTGCCACATGGATATGTTCCAGTGTTCCAAAACAATGATATACTTTATTGATCAGAGCTACATGAAGCCTTCAGAGAAAAATCAGTGTTCCAGACCAAAGTACATTTGAAATCAAGCATCACATTATCCGTGATGAAGTCCAGAAAGGAGAAAGTGGTTCTCCAATACATATCTCCACAGATGAGCAGATAAGTAGACATTTTGGTAAAGCTTCTATCCAAGATGAAAGAGTTTGCGTACTCAAGTTGGAGCTCGTGGAGATGACTTCCTTATTGAAAAAGGAAGAGATGAATCCCAGGTTGGGAGGGAGCACTGATATGTATTGATTTATGGACAGTGATTTTTCAGTTCGAAAAATGGTCTAGGATGAGCAGTCTCCTTTCCAGTTCGGAAAGTGGATTGAGATTTCTGACGGACAGACATTTTCCAGTTCAGAAAATGGTCCAGATTGCTGATGTACCATAGACAACGACTTCCCATTGTGGTTAACATGGGGAGTGGTCTAGGGAAGTCTCTCTTCTTGAGGGTTACTCAAGAAGATTGGCCCGCCTCGCCGGACAACGATTTCTCATTGTGGTTAACATGAGGAATGCTCCGTTTTGGAGGTTGGTACAGGACAGTCTTTTCCTCTTGTGGTTAACAGGGGAAATGGTTCAGATAGTCATTCCTTAGGGTGTATTCATTCTCTCCAGGTTGCACTTTGTTTAGTGTCGGAGGAATGGCCCAGGGTGGGGAATGGTCCAGGCTCAACAATCAGGGACAGGCATTCCTTAGGGCGGATTCATTCTCTCCAAGTTACACTTTGTTTAGTGTCGGAGGAATGGCCCAGGGTGGGGAATGGTCAAGGCTCAGAAATCAGGACAATTATTCTTCTTTGCTTGAGAAGAATAGTCCAGATAGCTCATCATTGATGTATTACCTTTTGAGGGCAGATGCTCTTCCGAGATCTCACAGATGTGAGTGGAAGAATGGCCCATATGATTCAGTTTATATCATAACATTGTTTCTGTGTAGGTTGATATCAGATGATTGTTATGAAGATTGTATGACAATAGATACATACTACTGTGGTGGATGTGTTCCACTGTTTGATCAAGTACTTGTGTGTTACTTGGTGTGGTAGTGTACCACTAGATTGTAGTTATGTACTACTATGGATAGACATAGTTGTGTTCTATTTTATTCCAATTGCCTTGAAGACTATCAACAATATTGGAAATGATTATCAACTAGATGGATGATCAAAGAACAAAGATTTCCCAGACGGAAAATGGTTCAGAACATTTACTCTTCTAAGACATATGTCTGGATTAGAAGAATGGCTCTTGTATCACTCTGTGGTGTAAGTGACTTATCCAACATCATGTCTAATTACTCAGATGGAGTATGGTTTCGAGAGATGATGCGGCTGATGATACTAGTAGTGATGATGGTGCTCATGATCTAGTCATGAGATGGTCTATGTTGATGCTACTGGGTGAATGGTATGTTCGTGCTCAAGACCATTACCTGTAATACCTCCCTAGCTAGGAGGGAGTGTTGATATTATGGTAGCTGCGGGAGGTATTTACCTCCACGTGTAAACCTAACGAGAATAGAATACTCCGGAAAGCAAGAAAAAACCCTAATGAGTTGGCTAATAACCCTAGAAGACATGTCGGCTCAAGAGGATAATTTATATTAGGTTATTAGCCTCCAAGAGAAGAAGTCGGCTAGAAGAATTAATATATACTAAACAAATAGATACCCAGAATGAGAAGTCGGCCCAGGCAGTTAGCCAGAATTAGTATAAATACAGGAGGCCAATTCTCATTCTGGCAGGCAGTCTTAGAATTGCAGAGCAACAACTTGTGCGCATTGCAGTGCCCAGTTTTGTGCACAGGTTTGAGGAGAGCTGCCGGTGCAGCTGCTGCAGCTAGCAGTTATGTTTTGGCTTGGACTATCTCTTGGTTAGGGTTTGGGCTATCTGATTAGCTCTTGTTGATGCGCTATCCTTGGAGAAAGGTGCGCTACCCTTTGTTTGGCTATCTAGCCTAGGGTTTGCTTCTAGAATGATTCTCTGTCAAGGTTAAGGTGCTCGGAGGGTGGCTTCGGCCTATGGTTGGGTGACAATAGAGATATTGTCAATGGTAAAACAAGCACATCCATTATATTCTAACATCAACCACTCGAGCTAACCCACCGGACTATATATATATATATTATTTGTCCTTTATGGATTTTAACCTATTGTCTTTCTTATGTTGGATATTCCTTGACAATGTTCATTTCATTGGTATCGGAGCCATATCTAGTCCCAGTTTTTGGCCACACTTTTTCACACGCTATCTGATTCGGCTTTTGGCCACAAAATTATTGGAGTTTCTTTGAGCCCAAGTCCTTGACCACAGATCAACCTTTGGTCAAATTCATAAATTAAGTTGCAGGAAGATCTTTCCACTGCAAAATTTGAAAAGAAAATCCATTGCTAAACCTAACAGAATATTTACTGTACTGGAACTGTTCAACTTACAGAAAAAGTCAGAAATCAGAGGGAAGCCTGACACAGGAAACAGGGTTGGAAGGAAATCACTCCATCAACATCAGTACCATTATATATCTATATCTCTCTCTCTCTCTCTCTCTATATATATATATATATATAGGGAGCATAAGGGATTCTGTACGATTCCTGCAGCATTCAAATCAGGAAAACAAAACAAAGTGTGGGCACCTATGTTAGCAAGCGCCTTTTCACACACATCCACCATTCTGAAAAAAAAAACTGAAGCCCCCTCCAGAATTCTGGAGGATTACAAAAAATAAAATAATAAAATAACAGTTGCTGTATGCCAATTGTTATCCCCGATATCTAGGGATAACTAGGAGATCATGTCTCGAGGCCCACATGGTCCTAGACATGGAGTACCAAGAGCAGAGTTGACTTGAGCATGGCCCTTGAGGGCCCACCTTTCTTCTTCTCAGCCAGACCTGTCCTGTCAGCAGTAGCAGCTTCCATCACTACCGGCCTGGGCTTGCCTTGGAGAGGACTCTTGCTCCATGAGGTAATTGGTCCGAGGTATCATGGTATGTGTCATATTTGATTGTTATAACCTTCTAACATATGCATTAGGTTCCTTTCATTTCTGATGACTGTTTGGATCTTACACTAATCCACTTGACCATTGTTGGGGTGATTGATGGGGTAAGTTAGCAAGCTGGTATTCATGGGTTTTGGCTAGCCACCAAGGGGGGTTTGCAGACCCATCGTCCGCTCCCACCATCTTATCACTTTTACATCTTAAACCCCGCTCATCCATCCCATTCCCCTAGTATAGCCATTAGGATGACCTTTCAGGGTACACTTTGTCTTGTGGGAAGAAGGGGCCAAAGGCCCAGGGGGTAAAAGCAGCTGGTAAAAGATAAAAGCCATAGGAAATGAAAACCTAGAGATGCTTCGCCCAGGAGATCCCCGAGAAGGCAATAAAAAGCCTCTCGATAAGAAACTAAGGGACCCTAAGAAA
>ML821648.1:0-13974 GCA_009831015.1 Picea engelmannii
AATTTCCCATTCCTAACTTTAAAGGAGGATAACTACTTTTAGTTATGGAATGTAGTTACATTTTTTATGAAACTCTTTTCATATAAAAAGAGAGAAACATAATCAAGGCAAGGGGTTCCATATATAAGAAACTTATGGGAGAATAATGTTGCAGTGATAGAAAGGACTTAAGGACATGGTTGTATTAGAGCTAATCTCTTACTGTAAGATTTATGAGGATTATGTAAATTCAGAGTTATTCTAAGTTAATAAGAAGCTTTCTTTTTCATGCATTGTTGTAGAATGGTAAGTTTGTTGTTATTTCCTTTTATGTGTGTATTTTTTATTTAAATTTTGTTACGAATTAGTGTATTAATAATTGATGTCAACATTGTTGTTAACCTCAATTGTTTTATATTATTTCGATATTCTGGTAAAGTTATCTTTGCAGGGTTGTACAAGATTTGAATCAGAATTTACATTGAATCCATGGAGACTTGATAGTGATAACTGATAACTATTTATTGATCTACCGCAATCTTGTCTTGCATTATGTTGTATTGAATTAAAGGAATTGTTTTTTTGGTTTGATATAATCTTATATTGGATTCATTTTTTTACATAATTAGATCTACGTATATGCATGGTTTTTTCTAGTAACTATTTGCTAAAATAATTTCATTGCATATTTGTTGCAATAATTTGTTAAGTCATTGAACTACTTTGATGATTTTCAAATGAATTCTAATCCTAGATTCGATCCAGTCCTTTTCCCTTTTTTATTATTAGACATTTTTGCTTTTGATTAGGAGTAAGGATATCCTTGTCCTCGTTAAGATAGGTTTTTTTCGTCTATTTACTTGCATCATAGACTAATTTTGCATTTGCATTTGCATTTCTTTCATGTTTACATAAAGTCTCCTTTTGTAGGAGTAAAATCCATGTGGCTTAGTTGAGCCCTTATTTCAGCCTAACATAAAAGATTGCCCTTTTCAAGTGGCCATGAGAAGGTGCAAATCTTTCCCTTTACTTGTTATCATCAATATCTAATATCATAAGTTAGCAAGCAGAGGGTAGTGTATATAAATCTTTGTACACAATTAGTTCAAATTAGGTTAGTTTAGATTAACTTTAGAAGGCTAGTCTTAGAACAAGGGTAACTGGACACCTATTGAACCAGTCAGAACCACCATCCCAAACGGATAAGGGTCTAATTGGGGCCCTGACCGGGTGGTCTCCCTATAATGTTGAACATGGTCATTTTTGTCCATCAATAGAACCAAAATGAGTAAACTTTTCACTAGCCTTCAAGTTCATCCTGGACCCTTTATACATCGACATTCAGGCTTTACCCCACCCCTTTTTTATTCACATGACCTTATTCTTTGTCTTGTCATCGTCGCAACTTTTTCCCAATCTATATTTCTCTCACTTAAAAATCCTGACGACAATGCATCATAACGTCGTCGTCGAGAGGGAAGCAATGATCAAAATGATCTTTCATATGTTTATCTTGCATCATCGATGAGGACACACCCCTTTTCGCAAATCCATGTCATAATCCAAGAGGCTCGATAGGATTGGATCCTATATTCACGTCAACATAATTACTTGCATGGGTCCCATCTCCCAATCATTTCATAAGACCGTCCTTAAACTCACACGTGGCACGCTCTTACTAGATGGTCCTTTTTGGTGAAGCCTTTCATCGTCGATAAAACTCTTAGCGCACATTTTATGTTGTCCTTACACATTGTTGACGATGACACGGTTCCTTCGGGTCACCAACGACTAAGCTTTAGTCCACCCCACGGTTGAGATCAACCTAGTAATCACCAAACTATTTTGTGACCGTTGATCCCAAGACAGAGATCCTCTACCTGGCCCACACAGTTACAATAATGTCTTATCACTATGATTAAGAAAAATATTTGTTTTGAGTGATTGGATCGGTGAATATCAAAATCTTATTACGAACCCTTAATTATTCTCATTTAGATTAAATGATGTGTTGAGGAGTTGTCGAAGGAGGAGGATCTTCCATGATCAGTGTCAACATATCTTACCATCACAAACTGTCGATGATGACAACCTTTCGACAATCTCATCCTTTCATTGACCCCGCTCCTCCGATGATATAGTTGACAGTCATAACTTATGAACTATATGTGATTACATTCATATCACTGCCTACTTCTCTGACCGAGTCCAAGATGTAACACACTTCCTCATTAATTGCACTCAAGATTGGAGGGAAATCGAGAATGTTTAAACATTATTGAGACTTAATATTTTCTCACTTGTCAATATTCTCACTAAGGAAGATAGGCACTGTAGCGGTGAAGGTTTGACCTCTTGCTCTGTTTATTACTGTCGTTGGTCTATGAGTGAGTGTTTTACACATCATTTAGTGGTTTTTATCTGTATCACTGTAATCATCCTCTTAATCACTAAATTTTATGTCGTCCCAGAATCCTTCAACGTTGTTGATACAAAAAGCCACGATGGAATGGACCACTACCTCGGTTATGTTGAGATTCTGGATATGTTCTAGAATGAAAAATTTCCACCTAACAACCCGGACATCGACGAGTATATGAACATTCTCAAAAGAAACATTCACATGATAGTTGCTCGCCCAGGGCTCTTCCCTTACAACGACACTACCATATGGTGTTTTGCCTATCTGCATAAGGATACATGATCAATAGTCAATGCTTCAGGCCTCTCAATTATGTCATTCAAAGTGGAAGACATCCAAGCAAGATACAAGACCCACAAAACCCACAGTTTTTTTGAACGAGTTGTTCCTAGACAAGTTTGTGGGCGAGCATGGATATTTTAAAACATTGAGGGAAGACTGTTTCTATGATGAAGAATGGCCAGTGAAAAAAAGGGAAAGAAATTTCCTAGAACAATACTTGAAAATCTTGTACAGAGTGTTGAACAAAATGATCTGCAGACTCTATGGCAAGGAAACTAGCACCCATTTCAGAATGGAATGGTTTCCCATGGATTACATGGTAGTTAAAAGGGGCCAAGATTTCAACTGGGAAAGCATCTTATCTTTCAGCATTGTGAATCATGTCCAAGACACCAAAGGTATGAAGAACCTTGGCTTCTACATGTCGTCATATCTTATAGATGTTGTTTGTTCAATCAATTCACTCCTTACTTTCAATTGGGCCTGGACCCCAGATCATGGCCCCATCCATTGATACTATTCTCAATTATGGGAGGTCAACTGCAAGGAACATCGCTACGAGATGTGTGACTATTTCCTCGCCCCCCTGCACAAGGCCATCTTTGGTCTTTTCGAGTATAGGATTTCTCGAGTTGCCATCAAAACCCTAAGGGGAATTGGAAACTGGTATATGAAGAAATATTGTACCTTTTTCAGGATTTTCAGGGCCACATGGCCTCCACACTTGCTTCCCAAGTATGTTCCTGATAAGTTAATAGCCAGAGAAATAACATATCAAACTGTGCAAAAAGGAGCCATTGCTTACATGTCAGAAAAGAACAAAAAGTATTCACCTATTTTTCCCCTTCATATAGGCTCGTACTCTCTACAAAACAAGAAGCAAGCAGAAACTATAAAGGAATTGTGTCTTTGTATTGGAGAGCCCAAATATCATGATCCTCGAAATGTAGTTTATCAACACATGAAAGTTGTTAAAATAGAACCACGAATCACACATGAATTCAGGTTCGTTGAAGATGTCTTTCGGGGAGCTTTAAGTTTTGAAGAGGCAGTGGAAAGGCTCACAACTAAAGCATACCGAGAGTAACTGAGGAAAGAGGAAGAAAAAGAGAGAGCCTTAAGGATATAATAGTTGAAGGCCCTACTCCTCGAAGATAAAAAAAAAATACTAAAGTCTGAGGAACAAAAAAGCAAAATGAGCAAGGAAAGTTGAAGAGGCTGAAGAGAGATACCAGCCGATGAAGAAAAAAGAGGCCAAGGAGAAACAAGATAAACTAGAAAAAACCCCAACCAAAAACCTCCCTTTAAGAAAAAGTAATAAGGGCAAAGAAGAAACAATGAACACAGAACAAATGGCCCTGGCTACACAGGAAAGAGCGGGGAAGAAGGAAGAGGAAGACAAAATAAATGATGCTAAAGCCAAAGAGGATAGAACCACGTCTGGTACCATTGTTGTGACATTAGGTCTTAACATTGATTTGATTAATACCCAAATATAGGAATGCACCCCATTGGTCGTCATCCCAAGGAGTTTATCACTCACTTCTAAAGGACCTAGTTTTAAAGGCATGGTAGTCGTTGTGGGCGATTACTACTACAACCACAAGACAAGGGCAATTGAAAAAAGAAAAAGATGAAAAGTCGATATAGGCTAGGAAGCTCCTAAAAGGAACATCAAATGGAAAGTTGGATCGGACCTAAAGGATAATGTAATCCAAGCAACCTCAGCACTTAGTGTTTTTGCTGGTGTGACCATCGTGTTGTTCCATGAAGTCGCGGGATCACTAGATGTTACAAAATCCAAGATCACTAAGTTGGAGGTGACCTTGGAAAACATCAAAGAGGCCATGGTTAGCGAATAAAGGAAGGAAGCCCAACAAATAGAGCAAATCCACAAAGACGAGATGGAAAGACAACTTCAAACCCAAGACAAGGTGTTGAAGTGAAAATTCAACGAAACAATCTCCCTCAACCAAAAGGCTCATCTGCATGAGGTGGACAAACTCAAAGCTACACATGACCAAGAATTTATTCAACTTAAAGAAGAATTGTCTGAAATGAGAACTTTCAATTAAAGAAGTGAAAGGGAAGTTAGGAGGCTACAGCAGGAAAAGGATCTCCTAAAGAAAGTAGAAGAAGAAAGACAAAACCAGACAGTTGCTCTGGAAGCTATAAAAGTAGAGGCCACCGAGAAAAATGAAGAACTTCGGAGTTCACAGAAGAGATTCTTCTACGCTATGAAAAAAATATTGAATGTTAGATCTGATCAGGAAAAATTGAGCGTACAGGAAAAATAAATGTTCGAAAAATATCAAAAAGCCCTTGAAGCCTCACATAATGGAAAGGTGTCCAACAAAGCTTCCCCGAGACCCTTCCTGTGTACTCAGACAAGCAAAGAATGAGAGATCGTTGACTATTGAGTGCAAGGATAGCAACTATTGTAGATATACAGAGGATGCATGAACAAGTCATCACAATGAGCAAAGAGCTATGGAGGTCTTCAGACAACCCACTCTTGATGTTTAGAATGGATCCTATGAGGGATCTAGAAAAGGTGTTGTCGACCCGAACAATGGTCGAAAATGTAGAGCTCAAAAGAAACATCGTTATGAAATCCATTGAGGCAATCGACGAAATCAACATAGAGGTTATAGAAGCAATATTAATACAACTCGCTGCATTGATCTCACTAACTGAAGATTATGTGCGATGTGTTGAGAAAAGATTGAAGATGAAAATCATTACTCTCATTTGCAACAACGAGACATACCTTGAAAGAACAAGGCTACATCGAGTGGACAACATACTTGAAGACTTCAAGACTGGGAAGGCCTTCATAGATTCAAAATCAAAACCGCCAAGGCCCACATAATGATCTCATTGTAACTGATTTTGTTGCGAATTAATCATTTCCCTTGTAATTATTGTAATTTCTTAGTCAAGAAAGGGATCTGAAGCGTCACTTCAAGACCCTGATCGTTCAACAATTAGAGGAAGGTGGAAGGCTTTTATCCGTGTTCTATAAATCGGATGAAGGTAAAAGAAATTGAGCTTCTATACTTTGGCCATTTAGATAGTACTATTACTTTCTTATGAATAAAGCGCAAAAGACATTTTTGGAGATTGGCAACTCTGGTGAATGTAGTCGAGATTATCCTTGTGCTTTTACTATGTATATGTGCTTTGTGATTTTATTTGTATGGATTATTTCGGTATTCCTCTCTTGAGCATATATTATTTCTAGTTTCCTTTTGTTAAATATAGTCATAATGTTGTTAAACTTGAGCGCAACTTCTTGTTAACTCATTTAGTTGCATTACAGTTTTATCTCTCTTTTGAATGTATGAATTACTTCTCATTCGGATGACATCTTTCATGACTGTGTTTAATCTTAATTAGCTAGCTCCTGATGAGGATAGGATTAATTTAGCATAGAATTGCATCTTAGTTAGTTTAGTTAGCCTCATAGTTATTTAATTTTAGAGTTTTAATTCATCTGACAACCTTTGGTTCTCATATTCATATTTAGATATTCAGTCAGTTATTTCAGTAACCCGACCTTAATATGGTCGGAAACGCTACTCCAAACGAGAATGGGTCTAATTAGGACTTTCCATTGGAACATGTCAACAAATCCAATGGATCATTTTCCTTTAAAGTTCACTACATCACCTCGGTTGGATAACCCTATAAGAAAATATATGTCCTCGGTCTCAATCTTCAAAGATTTCCCATTGATCACGAAAGCATCAACATCGGGCTCCCAGTAATCAATAAATGTTTCTAACTATCTTCTTTGTGCCCTAATTCCATTACAACGAAAGAATTTATAAAATCCACATCGTCAGAGCTATTCTTGGGCCTCTAGGTCATCTATGACCTCATTATCCACATCTCCATGCTCTATTTCCCTCCATTCAATCACCATCCTGCCAAAAATTTGAAATCCTTGAGTTAGAATTTTTTATTTTTGAAGTTTAAGGAGATGTACGCAACTTCCAGTTAGGACAGTTGTATAGATACATGACTGTCACTAACAGAGGAAACGTACATATTTCCATGTACACGACCCGTGTTCATGAAGAAGGTCATGTACATGGCCGTATAACCTAAAAAATCTATTAAAAACTCAAAAATACACTAAAAAGAAGATTGGATGAAAATGGATAAGAGGGAATGGTGTCTTACTTGGTCCAAGCAGTTTCGAATTTTGAGCCATGTGTGTTATATACCAATCCTCGAAAGGTTGAAGGGTTAAAAAGCTCCAAATGCCCTCCAAAACGGTAAAATTCAAATGGTATGGTAAATAGTCATTTTTTTAACCTATTTTAACCCATTTTTTCCACTTTTTTACATAGACTAATGCCTTTTAGACTAATTAAATGCTCTGGAGTTGTTTTGTCACATAATTTTCCTTGAGAGAGGTCTCTTTCTCACAGGTGTTGCTACATTTGTTGGCATTTTTTTTACTCTTTTGCAGGTAGGGTAGGTTTCATCCCGTCTGCATGATGCATTTATCTGTACCGATCACATATTTTCCATAGGGCCAACCCCATTCGTCTACAACATTATACCTTCAAGTTGATTTAAATGTGTCATTTACGAATGATAGAGCATACCTCTTCATGGGTTTCCTAGTTAGTACCTTGTTTGTCTTTGTGGCACCCATGCTGTAATTTTTTATGTAGGTTTGGAAGCCCTATTTAGTCCCACCATGACTTTGCGTTAAAGCTTCATATCTTCTTCTCATCTTTTGCTGGCCAATTACCCATGGGGATTCCAAAAATTGTTATGTTGAGTTGTACTTGCATTTCATATTGACCGCTCATGCTTTTCGGGCCTAATGTAAGCTTCAATTTGTTGTTATATATAGCCATTTGTGTATGCATTCTCAAATAGCGACCAACCTTGCAATACTAGACTTTGCATCTTGACACCCTTTGTCCCTAGAGGAAAATTCCCTCAAGCACCCATATCCTGCACGTGTTTCCTTGCATTTATCATAGGTATGTTCCTTATGCATGGAACTAGTTTGCTCTCCCGCAATGCTCATTTCCTCCATTGTACTATAGCATTATTTTATTCCTTTTCAGGATTTATAATATAAAAAAAAAAAAAAAGACAACAAAAAAAAGGATGGGAATGAGTCTTGTTTTTTATATGGCATCTACTTGTGTCACCCTTGAACACAACACAATCTTATGAGTTTTTATCTCTATATATTGGGCTTAGTATGGCTTTAGGAGGACTTTCTTCATTTTTTGGCATAATCTTCTCCAGCTGGTTATTCTTTCGGTCATATGGAGCATTTGTTGACACCTTCTGTGTCGCAGACGTAGCCCAGTTTATAGACAATGTTGCCCAAGTCACTTTTTATGTCACGTTTATATTCAAGGGAAATCAACCTGTGTCGGCCACTCTACAAAAATTTTGACTTTCCAAGTCAGTCTTCCCTTGTGTCAAGTACATCTCAGTTTCACAAGCATCTTTGTATCTCACTCTTGCTAGTATAGAAGGTCCATGTTGAATTCTTGTTGGCAAGACTGCTCTTATCAACTACGACTCATTGCTCTAAGAGTATGACTTATGTTTGCACCCTAGGCCTATTTACATCATTGATAGGTGACCTTGCGATCAGTGGATGAAAAACCATCACTAGTCGTTGGTTGAGTGGTTTCCCTTGTCTTCGACGTCAACAACCATTATCACACATAGGGATTTGTGCGGTACCTTGGTTTCCATTTGACCCCATTGGTGGATTCATCACCTTTGTTGGTAGTCTTCATCATTGGCTACTATTCAAAGAGTCTTTGTCATGTGTTATTCCATCTAGTACATGCTAGAGTCATACCTTGGTTTGGTCCTTTCAATCTGTTCATCCAAGTTCTTCCAAATCTTTGGCCTTCTGCTATTCCTCATGCTGGATGATGGAGGATGCCTTAATTCCTCCCTTCCAATAGATCTCTTCCTATCAACTTCAACACATATTGCTTTAGGACAAATATCTAGAGTCATTTTTAGTACCTTGGGGCTTGTAGTCATGAGTGGCGGGTTCCCTTACTATTGACAGTGGGAATTCATCAATGTCCCTTGATTGATATATTTTATCAGGTGTTTGACATCGTCTCCTCTATTCATACTTGTTAGATTGTACTAAGTACCTTGATGCCCATTATCATTATTGGTGGGTTGTCTCGTGTTTGTTAACGGTATACATCAATGATCGGTAATCAAACGGTGTCTCACTATGTTCGACTTCAACACATCTATTCACGTAATGTAGACTCATACCATGACAGGTTGTTTTGAATACCTCGGGGAAAGTATGAGCATCACCTCTTTTGTGCTCCTACCCGAGTTGTATTGATTGTACCACCCTCTTTGACATTGGTACTTGCAAAGGATCAGTTTGTTCACTCCATTGACTCTGGATATCCTCTTTTTTATTATGAGACATAGCTCCACTATGTATCCATTCGTGGCTATGATCTACATTTGCATGGATCCACTGAGAATCGTTCTCATGGCCATGATTGCTACTTCTATATATTACATGGATCCACCGTGTACATTTGTCATGGCCATGGATATCGATTATGCTTTCATTACTCAAGGATCCACAGTGTACTTGATTTGGAGACCATGCTTACATCACTCTTGAGCATGGGCATGCCTGACTTGGGAAGATAGTATCTTACTTGCTTATGTTGTAGGTATTGTACCAGAATTGGTCTTCAACTACTCCTACCCAAGCCCCTCCACAATCTCATGACTATTATGTAATGTCTTGTGGTCATCAGTTGCTCTTTTGACCTCACACATTAGGGGGCATCTTTTATAACATCATTTGACACCACATATGTTTATGATGACTCATTGGCCTAAACTACATCCCTTTCCCTACTTGCAGGACCTTTTCCCCCCTTTCCCTCCTCAAAAATACTTTAAAAAAAAACCTTTTTGGCCGATGTACACAACTTTCCTTAAAGCATCTCGTGTATGTACGCCCCTTACTAGTTAGCAACCTGCGTACATGTTAATTTTGGACTAAAAAATGATAAATCCTGATTTTTCAGGCTAAGTTGACGGGATCCTCAGGTTCTCGACCGCATGTAGCCCATCCATAACTGCTCCAACTGCCAAAAAGGAGTATAAATTAGAGCCTTGGGGTGGAGGAAAAACAAAACAAAGAAATGCATCCTTATGCTGGAATTTTCATTATAGTCATGCAACTCCCCTTTTCCCCATGCATTTGAGATTATCCCTTCCATCTAAACACCCTTCTTTTCAGAAGTTGTTTCTCCCTATCTTGTCAGGAAGAAAGACTTTGCATTCCTTGGACATGTTTAAGAACAAAGTATTGGAGGTATTATTGATCATATCGAGCCTTGGGTGGAGGAAATTGGAGCCCAATTTTGGGACCATGCCGCAACGGTTACAGGTTGTCACCAATTTTTATGTTGTTCATAATAAAATATCTCTTGTTCTCGTCCAATTTCATATGTTGATTATTGTTTTACGGTATTTTGCATCTTCTAATTTGACTCTATTACGAAAGTTGTAATGATCATATTTCAGTTAATTATCATATAACTACCTCTTTGCACTTGCTCATATCTCTATGTGTAGGAGATCTCAAAGGATTATTGTTGAACATTGTTGGAGCGAGAGACTCCACACGTGATCGATGTCAAATATCAAATTCCAAGCGTGTTCTCTTCTCTTTCCATTTAAATTTGGTTATTGCAAAGTAGTTATTCTTGATTGTGTAACGTCCCCATCCTCCCAAACTGGGTCCCGCTACTATAGCTCCTCCAAAACTGTGTTGATACGAATCTGTAACATCCCCAACTTACAGCTGTGAAATGCTACTCCAAAATCAAATGCGCAGATTCTACTCTATACCATTCGTCTGCACAGTAATCCTTAAAGTAACGTGCATGACCCCAAGTTGGGTCAGACCGCACAGAAATTCATTTTCTGACATAACTTATAACAATGAAAGTATTCAATACAACTACATGCACTAGCATTCTAAACACTCAAACATTATTGTGTGCATAAATTACTATGAACACGTGATCACTATTGCACGCACAACCAAATTGGCGTCACACGCAAATTTTGCCCTCCTAGTGGGCACATACCACTTTCTTTTCACACCATGAATCCAACCTCTTGCGCACGCAGGAAATTCCCCACACGCACAACCATTCTAGCCTCACTAGTAGTCTCATGACTATTAATATAAAGTGAAATTAATAGGAAAACCAATAAGAACAATCATACCAGCATGTACATCTACAATACTAAATATCAACACCACACCTATGTGCATAACCAACATTATACATAACAACAACAATTACTTATATTCAACACCATACAAGCAATAAACCATAGCAGATGTAAGTAAACAACACACAGTAAATTAGACAAACACATAAAGAATACTTATCTTTTATGAAAAGTCACCAACTGTGTGCAAGACACAAACGTTCCTCCTAACCATAGACGTTTTTGCTCATACGATTTCAACAACAGGCCACCCCTGATTTGGGGCATAAACTCCACCAGAGAAAAAGGATTCCTAATGCCAGTCTAAGGTATGATAACATCGAAATCGCTCAGTCAAAGGTACCCATTGTTGCAACTAGTCTACAACCCCTCATTCCCCACATGCATGTTCCACCCCAGGAAGTGTTCCCCTTCTCTGCTCAACAGTCCTTTGACCGCCCCACTTCCCTTCTGGAGCTTTAGCAACATGCCAGACAGGAAGTCTCAGAGCACTGCAACTAATGCCCATCACACCAAGGAAAAATTCCCCAGCAAACTCTCACTTGGGGAGAATGCTCATGGGTCTGACAACCCGCCTCTTCGACAACAAAACTCTCACCTAGATAGAATGCTCACAGGCCTGACAACTCATCTCTTCCAACACAACCAATTGACCCAAACACAGGGTTATACCATGACAGTCAGTTACAACAAGACTCGATTCCTTCACATAAGAAAGTTCATTTCCAAATGACGGAATGAAGAAATAATCCCCCTGAAATACATTAAGGCCATCAATATATATTGCATGCATTAAACTAGACACTTGTCACCTTCACACTTATATTTTAACCACTTGGTGACTCGTTCCCATCCCTTGAGAACTTAGGATAAATAATTATAAATACAATATACTTTTCAGAAATATTAATGAAATATCCCAATGGCTTAATTCCCCCCTTTTCCTCTTTTCGATGGAGTTTAGTCCTCCATTTCATTTTCATATGAGTATGTCTACGTGCAGCGATGTACTTTTATTAATAACCTGAGTGTGATTACATCTTACAAGAAAAGGAGCACTAGCATATTTGCTTCCCGACTCACTAGACCAATAATCACACAGGCTCTCTGGCCTCAACACACACACACACACACACACACACACACACACACACACACCGATATATATATATAAGCCCAATAATCACACGGGATCTCTGGCCTCAACACACACACACACACACACACACACACACACACACACACACACACACAGATATATGTATATGTGTGTGTGTGTGTGTATATATATATGTGTGTGTGTGTGTATGTATATATATATATATATGTATATGTATGTATATATGTATGTATATATGTACGTATATATGTACGTATGTATGTACGTATGTATGTATGTATGTATGTATGTATGTATGTGTTACGAGGAAAATCTCTTTATGGCTAGGGTGAACCACAACAGACGGAAATGACTGTAGTAATCAACTTTATCTCAATAACATGATATATAAACTAATATGCAAGCGAGATAAGAAAGAGGCCTACCTCGTACAGATGTCCAATGATGTCCACCGTTGAGAACTTTGACCCAAAGCTATATACCTGCAACAAGTTCTCAACAAACAAGCAAAGCAAGCATATGGTGATGATATAAAGGGTTAGCACATTAGATACCATAATCCATCAATATACATAACAAATACGCCCATGGATAATAACTCATATATTTGCAAGATATCAATTGGATGGGAAGAGAGTATTTATATTAATAAATGATTAGCAGAAGAGAAAATATTACAGACTTCTGTGTCGGCACGATTCAGAACCGAGAAACCAAGTGCCTTCCAGCGAGGCCTCCACCACTTCAATCCTCCACTAAAGGCAAGCTCATATAAGGGACATAATGAGGTTCTCCATCAATAAGGAAAGAGCTTGGGGGCTGAACACTATGTTCAAACTTAAAGGACAAAGGGATGCAGACTCAATGTGAAGTAAATAATTTCTCCAGAGTAACTTTTCTCTCAAAGTTGAATTCTTTCTCCTTTTCCATAGCTCGGAATTGGCCTCTTTATAGCCTTCAAAACAAAACTGAAGGGCCGAGTCGAAACGTTTCCAGTATATGGAAGGCCAAGGATCAGAGATCTCTTGTCATGACATGGAAAACTGACATTTAATTTTGATTTTCTGGCACAAATCCCGATGTATGCGGGTTGTAGTGGAGCAGCCTATGTATACGCTTGTTGTATAGAGTGCAAGATGCGTACAAGTGGAAATTTTTGTATTTTTGTCTCTGGATTTTGGTAATGGGGAAGATAAGTCTGCATAGGGAAATGGAATAAGGCCCTCTCTGCAAGATTGCATAGGGTGAGGCAAATATTGCTCTAACAGATGCCCCCTAATGTGTGAGGTCAGAGGAGTATCTGCGATGGCTGAAATACATTATAAATAACCCAAAAGTGGAGTGGTAGGGAACCAATTGGACGAACTCAGTTGCTCATTACATTATGTACTGAATTTTCATACATGGCCACCAAACTTACTCAGGTGCGTGCAAAAGCACACTTTGACCCAAGCACAGGGTTATACCATGACAGTTAGTTACAACAAGACATGATTCCTTCACATAAGAAAGTTCATTTCCAAATGACGGAATGAAGAAATAATCCCCCTGAAATACATTAAGGCCATCAATATATATTGCATGCATTAAACTGGACAATTGTCACCTTCACACTTATATTTTAACCACTTGGTGACTCGTTCCCATCCCTCGAGAACTTAGGATAAATAATTATCCATACAATATACCTTTTGGAAATATTAATGAAATATTATATTGGCTTAATTCCCCCCATTTTCCTTTTTTCGATGGAGTTTAGTCCCCCGTCTCATTTTCATATGAGTATGTCTGCATGCAACGATGTGTTTTTATTAATAACCTGAGTGTGATTACATCTTACAAGAAAAGGAGCACTAGCCTATTTGCTTCCCGG
>ML821648.1:14042-37109 GCA_009831015.1 Picea engelmannii
TAAGCCCAATAATCACACAGGCTCTCTGGCCTCAACTCACACACACACAGATATATATATATGTATGTATGTATGTATGTATATGTTACGAGGAAAATCTCTCTATGGCTAGGGTGAACCACAACAGACGGAAATGATTACAGAAATCAACTCTATCTCAATAACATGTTATGCAAGCGAGATAAGAAAGAGGCCTACCTCGTCCAGATGTCTAATGATGTCCATCGTTGAGCACTTTGACCCAAAGCTATATACCTACAACAAGTTCTCAACAAACAAGAAAAGCAAGCATATGGTGATGATATAAAGGGTTAGAACATTAGATAGCATAATCCGTCAATATACATAACAAATACGCTCATGGATAAGAACTCATATATTTGCAAGATATTAATTGGACGGTAAGAGAGTATTTCTATTAATAAATGATCAGCATAAGTGAAAATATTACAAACTTCCGTGTCAGCACGATTTGGAACCGAGAAACCAAGTTCCTTCCAGCTGGGCCTCCACCACTTCAATCCTCCACTAAAGGCAAGCTCATATAAGGGAGATAATGAGGTTCTCCATCAATAAGGGAAGATCTTGGGGGTTGAACATCGTGTTCAGACTTAAAGGACAAAGGGATGCAGACTCAATGTGAAGTAAATAATTTCTCCAAAGTAACTTTGCTCTCAAAGTTGAATTCTTTCTCCTTTTCCATAGCTCAGAATTGGCCTCTTTATAGCCTTCAAAATTCAACTGAAGGGCTGAGTCAGAACGTTTCCAGTATATATGGAAGGCCAAGGATTAGAGATCTCCTGTCGTGGCATGGAAACCCGACATTTAATTTTGATTTTCTGGCACAAATCCCAATGTACATAGGTTGTAGTGGAGAAGCCTGTGTATACGCTTGTTGTATAGTGTGCAAGATGCGTACAAGTGGAAAAAATTGTATTTTTGTCTCTGGATTTTGGTAACAGGGAAGATAAGTCTGCATAGGGAAATGGAATAAGGGCCTCTCTGCAAGATCGCATAGGGTGAGGCAAATCTTGCTCTAACAAATGCCCCTAATGTGTGAGGTCATAGGAGTATTTGTGATGGCCGAAATACATTATAAATAACCCAGAAGTGGAGTGGTGGGGAACCAGCTGGACAAACTCAGTTGCTCATTACATTCTATACAAACTTTGCATACATGGCTACAGACTTACTCAGGTGCGCGCAAAACCACACTTTGGTGCCACCGACTCATCAGCCTATATGTACAATTACATTTACACTTGGTACCAACGAATCACCAACCTATATGCACAATTACAAATGGGGTTCGGATTAGGGACATTACATTACCCTCCCCCTTATTTATGCACTGTCCTCAAGGCATTATATAGATATGTACATACACAACTTCAAAAAATTTCAAAAAGATGAGGATACTCTGCCTGCATAGCATCTTCGCGCTACCAAGTTACATCCTCAGGACTGTACTAGGTCCATTGGAACTTTACTAGCTCCATGGTTCGATTTTGGAGTTGTTTGATTTTCTGGTCCAAAATGCAAATTGGTCACACTTGAAATTTGCCTTTTGGCTCCGTCGGAATCACATTCCAATCAATAATATGATTAGGCATTAGGTACATACTTTTTTAGCAATGACACATGCAAAATATTATGAATACACAAGGATGCAGGAAATGCAAGCATATATGCGATAGGAGCAATCCCCTATAGGATTTCAAATGGCCCGTAGTAGCACACTGCAAACTTAGAACAATTTTCCAACTTCAGGGAACTACATTTGGCTTTTACTTTCAAGAATACATGGTCACCCTCTTTGAATTCCCTGTGGGTTTTGCCTTTATTTGCGCAACATTTATGTCTGTCTTAGGTAGTCTTTAAATTCTGCCTTATCTTCACCACCTGCTCTTCCATTTTCCGGAGTAGATCTGGCCCAACCATTGCACAATTAACGGGGTTATCCCAATTCATTGGCATGTTGCACTTCCTACCATAAAGTTCCTCAAATGAGCTCATATTTAGAGATGCTTGATACTCATTGTTGTAATCAAACTCTAGCAAGTGAAGGTAGTCTTCCCATTCTGATGGTTCATCCATCACATACATCCTAAGCATATCTTTAATCACTCGATTTACCCTCTTTGTCTATCTATCTGACTCAAGATGATATGGTGTGCTAAAGTTTAAATTTGTCCCAAATCCTTTGAATAACCCTCTCCAAAATTTCAACATGAACTTGGGATCTTTGTCAAACACAATTGTCTTGGGTACACCATGTAGCTTATCAATTTCCCACATCAATATCTCGGCAAAGTTGGCTGCTTTGCACATTAAATTCACTGGAATAAAATGGGCAGTTTTAGTAAGCTTGTCGACCACTACCATATTAGAATCATGTTATTTAGCAGTCTGAGGAAACTTAGTAATGAAATCCACGGTTACCACTTCCCACTTCCACTCAGGGATGGGCAAAGGTTGTAGCAAACTAGTCTAGTGTATGTGCTCAGCCTTGACCTTCTAACATTCAAAGCATCTAGAAATAAAATCAGCAACCTCCTTTTTCATGCCTGGCCAATAGTATTGCCTTTTGATCGTTGTTATTGTGTTCTGGTAGTTCGGATGTCCTGCATAAGGAACTTTATGCATCTCTGCCAATAACAAATCTTTCTACTCCTGAACATTTGACACATAAATTATGTGCCTATCCCTGAGAATTCCATCATCTGTTAGCTCATAACCTTCTAATTTATGTTGCGACATACCGTGGTGTAAATTATTCCTTATGTAAACATAACGTTGATCTGAATTAGAAACTTATAAGATCTTGTCACGCAAATCTGATTTATACATGTTAATAGTTGTAGCATGCATCTCGTGCACCCTCTTTCTGAGTGCACCCACCTTGTTCTCTTTACCTTTGATATAAGTGATTTCAAAGTCATACTCATTGAGGAACTCCAACCATCTACTTTTTCCGGCATTTAAATTTAGCTGACTAAGTAAATATTTCAGACCACATTGATCTGTTCTCAACTCAAATCTTTTACCCATGAGATAGTGCCACCACATCTTCAAGGCATGCACTATAGCTGCCAATTCTAGTCACAAGTAGCATAAATCATTTCATACTCTTTTAACTTCCTTGATTTATAACACACCACATGCACATTCTAACTAAGGACTCCACTAATCCCTTCCTTGCATGTATTTGTGCATACAATGAAGTCTTCATATGGATCAACAATCCTTAGTATTGGCGCACTAGTCAACAAACTCTTCGAGTGTTGGAAACTTATTTCACAATACAGAGTCCATTCAAATTGCACACCTTTCTTTTGCAAGGATGTAATTGGGTGCACAATTTTTGAGAAGCCTTCAATAAACCTTTTATAATAACCTCTGTGACATTTCTTGGTGTTGGCCATTGTTCAATGGAATTTATCTTTTCTGGATCCACAACTTGTTGAAATATTGTAACTTCGAAGAATATTCTAATTAATTTTTAGTTATTATCGTATAGATCAAATCCCCTTTTGCGGATTGATCGTGTTGGGTCTTGTATAAGATCAAATCCCCTTTTGTGGATTGGTCAAACCATATTTATAAGTTGGTATTTGTAAAGTCGGCCCCTAGTGTTTATAAAGTGGTTTTAACCACTTCTAGAAGAAGGCAGCCCTACTAAGCGAAGATACATAACCTTAGCACCTCCTTAACTAGTATTATATGTGAGGATGGTGCCTCATTTGTACACACACACACTCTAACTCATCTAGTGCGCATATCTTGAAGGCAATTGCAGTTGCTGGAGGAAGGAGAAGAGAGGTGCATGCTCAGTCTTAGTTTATCTTTGGTGTTTTGGTCTTAGTCTTGGCATTGTATTAACAATATATTATTGAAGAAGTTTTTGCTGGGTTTTCTCCCCCACGAGGGTTTCCTAGGATAAAATGTTGCGTACCTTGTGATTTTGTTTCTTTCAGTGATCCTCTTTATGCTGTCGTTTTGGAAATGCATTGAATTCTCATGTAATTTGGAAATAACCTAATAACAATAGTAAAAATTTAACATGGTATCAGAGCTTGACTTAATAGAGCACCTTTCACTGGGTATCTAAAAACTTCATTGTTGTCATAGAAGGAAATTAGGGCTTTTTACTAAAGAGGATTTTTTAACCAAAAATGATCTTGGGAAGTGCACCTTTCCCGAGCACATCTTTTGGTAGCTTGAGTGAACTTTTCCAGTGGCCAGATTCTCCAGAAATTCAAACCCTAGTTTTGGCTGGTACTAGAAAACTAGGAAACTAGAACCAGTACCAGAAGTACAATTCCAGAATTCTGCAGGTCAAGTTTCAAGGGGTAAAACTTGGAGTTTTCTGAAACAGTTAGCTCCAGCAAACTCACCTCAGCCCAACACATCTCATGGTAATGATCCAGATTTTATGAGTAGAATGAAATGAATGCAAATTATTATCAAAATATGCTTAATACAAAATTACAAATATATAGTAAAATTGGTTTCTATTCAATAAGGAAATAAGTTGAAACTGTAAAATGCAGCAGAAAACAAGCTTGCTAGAATGGTAGTGGCTTATCTCTGAGAATAGATGTGATGGTTGTGCTCATTTGTCAGAAGATTATTACAATGAGGCTCTCAAGGCCCTTTTACAATAAATAGGAATGTCAAAAACCCTAGACATCCAAAATCCTAACCCTAGGAGATGAAGCAACAAAAGTCATGTCGGCCCTGTTTGGGTAAGTTAGTACATCAACTTCCCGGGGTCGTAAATTTTGCATATGATCTCCGTTTTAGTCGCACGATAGCCCATTGGAAAAGTATATCTGATGAATACACATGTTGCCTATGGCAATCCCTAAGAATGTTGTTTAGGGCCTCAAAACGACCCCAGAAATCAGGGACCCAAAAACTAGGAAAAAACTATCGAACTGGAAAACTGCCAAAATCCACCAGTTGGAATAGGTGGGAGGCCACCGACATCCATCTGGATCAATCCTCCCCCCTTAGGAAACAATGGTCTTCATTACATTAAGTGCCCCCATTAGATGAGGAAAATTCTATTGAATTTGGCCCTGGGTGAGCCACTTGCCTTGGTGCAGGAGCTGCCCTGCTTTAACAACTCGATAAAGCTGGATCCTTTGCTGGCAAGTGCCCTTGACTTGTTTGTCCACAATCTAATCATTAAATGCATGTTGTATGTAGTCAAGGTTGAGCTCTGTTGGTGTCAGTTGTTCTTCTATCTTTGAGGTGTCCAATAATGGTGGGAAATAAGGTCGAAGGAGATCCACGTTGAACATTGGGTGCAAACCAAGGAAAGGATGAATGTTGAGCTCAAAAGCATTATCACCCACAACCTTGGTGATGGTGTACGACCCATAGTGGAATGGGTGAAGCTTCTGATGGGGTCCGGTAAGGCGTTATTTCTGCAAATGCAACCAAACTTTGTCACCCACCTGAAACATATGTGGCACCCGGTGTTGATCATGGCGCTGCTTGTACTTCTCATTGGACTTTTGTAGGACATCCTGAACCTATTGGTGGATGTGTTGGATCCACTCAATGAACCGAGTGGCTTTGTCAGCTTCAGTTGGAGCAAGAGATGAGTCGGTCGAGGTGACCACAAGGGGTAGTGCAACATCTACGGGACCCAATGGTAGGAATCCCAACCCCACCTGAAAGGGGTTGTGGCCAATTGAGCTATGTAGGGCTCAATTGTAGCTATGTTGGACATAGGGAATACTCTCATCCATGTGTGAGGGTGCTTGGAATTATACATGCGCAGCATATGCATGATCATTCGATTTACGACCTCAGTTTGACCATCTGTCTTGGGGTAGAAGGCCGTGGATTTGTTGAGCTTGGTGTCCAAGAGTGACCAGAGGCTCGACTATAATGTGTTGAGAAATCGACTGTCCCAATCTGAGACAATGGTTTGTGGCATTCCAAAATGTACACAGACTCATTCAAAGAAGAGCTTGGTAGTGGCCTCTGTTGTGATGCTCTTCTTGTAGGCGGCCATAATCGCCATCTTAGAAAAGCAATCGACAACCACAAAAACACAGTCATTTCCCCGCTTGCTGGATGGGAGGCTTGACATGTAGGCCATGGAGATGGATTTGCATGGCCTGTCAGGAGTTGCCAGAGGGGTGTACATACCTTGTTTCTTAGTGGTCGGTTTGGAAATAGCACAGGCAATGCAGGACTTGATATACTTGTTGACCTCATGTCGAAGTTTCGGCCAGTATAAATGTTTCTACAACATTGCCACTGTCTTTTCAATGTTGAAGTGTCCTGCCACCCGACTGTAGTGGGCTTCCCAGATCAGCTTCGCTCACTCTCTTGATGGAACGCGGATATGGCCCAGACAGCACAACAGCCCATCCTGAAGATGAAAATTAGTGACAACTGCATTTGCGCCCAACATTTGGTAGGTGGTGGCGAAGTCTAGGTCTGTCTCATAGAGTTGGGGCCATCCAGAGGTCTTATGGCCGCAAGATTCTAGCACCGTGGTGAGTGTCGCGACTGGCGGTCTGCTAAGTCAATCAACGACGTGAGTGATGCTTCCTATTTTATACTTGATGTTGAGGTGGAATTGTTGCAAGTATGTGGACCACTTCTGATGGCGGTCATTCTGCAATTTGCCTTGTGTCTCCATGAACTGCAGTGGCTTATGATCAGTGTAGATGATTGTCTCCTTCCCAAGAATGTAATGTCTCCATTGGCGACAAGATTGCACAATGGACTACATTTCTTTGTCGTAAGTAGGGTACTTATGAACAACACCTGATAGTGTCTCACTGTGATAGGCCACAGGGTGACCATGCTAAGTGAGAATGATGCCCACTGTATAGTCTGAAGAATTTGTCTCGATCTCAAAGGGTTGTTGCAGGTTCGGTAGTGAAAATACTAGGGTTGAGCACAAGTGTTGCTTCAAATCATTGAATGCTTGTTGTTGGGACCGGCCCCACACAAACTTCACCTTACCACTACCCCTGGTTACTTGGCTGATGGCCCATGCAATATGGGAGAATCCCAACACGAACCTGCGGTAGAAATTGGCAAGGCCCAAGAAGCTCCGAAGCTCAGTGAGTGTAGTTGGGGCTGGCCAGTCACCGATGAATTGGATCTTGGCTAGATCCACATGTACGCCATGCTGATCAACGATGTAGCCCAGGTAATGGACCCTGTCCATGCCGAAGGAGCATTTTTCCAAGTTGGCGTATAGCTTGTGTTGTCGCAGGGTGTACAAAACCTGTTGAATATGTTGCAAGTGTTCTTCCCATGTCTTGTTGTAAATGAGAATGTCATCCAGATACACCACTACAAAAGTATTGGTGAATGGTCACAGGATATCGTCCATCATTCTCATGAATGTGGCTGGAGCATTTGTCAAGCCAAAGGGCATGACCAACCAATCGAAAATACCTTCCTTGGACTTGAAGGCGATCTTCCATACATCTGTCTGTTTTATCGAGACCTGGTGGTAACCAGAATTCAGATCAATCTTACTGAAGTATTTGCCCCCCATGAGCTAATCAAGGAGGTTGTCGATTCAGGGAATCAGGTACCAGTTTCTGACTATGATTTTATTTAGGGCCCAGAAATCAATGCAGAGTCACCAAGTTCCATCTTTCTTCTGTACCAGCATGATTGGGCTCTCGCAAGGTGATGAGTGGGGACAGATTTGCCCCTTATGGATCAATTCTTGGATCTGTCACTTGATCTCCTCATTCTTTAACAGAGAGCGATGGTAGACAAGCCCATTGGGTAGCAGTGCATCAGGGGTCAAATCGATGGGGTGCTTCACCTGACAATGCAGAGGTATCCCGGTAGGTGAGGAGAAGATATATGAGTATGCTTCCACGACCTTATCCACTTGCTTATGTTGTGTGGAGAGGTCGGTCGCAGAGACCCTAGATGTGGTTCCGATCTTTTGCTCATTCTAAGAGCGAATCACGAAGAAGACAAACTTTTTCGTATGAGAGATGACCTTCCTGCATTGCTTGGGAGAGATCAAGGAAATAGCACTAGGTGGGACTACCTCTGGTATCCTGTACAATTTCTTGTTCAAAATAATAATAACACTGCGAAGCCTAGAATCATATATAGAATGGAGTTTCCATAAATATGGTTGGCCCAAAAGAACATTACTAACTTCGAGAGGGGAAACATCACACAATGCCTTGTCTTTGAAGGGCTTAATGTCGTATGACAGGCGACATTATTCGTTGACACGAATGTTGCTTCCTTGGCGGAGCCATCCGATGGTATAGGGTTGTGAGTGTGGTGTTGTTGGTAGGGCAAGTCGCTTGACAACCTCTATTGAGATGAGGTTCTTCTGGCTACCACTATCAACGATGAAGTGCAGCGGGGTATACTTCACCCACATCGGTGAATGAAAAAGGCGCTCGCCTTCCTCTAGCTCGTATGGTTCACCGGGCTAGAGCTTGGTGGTAGCAATGGTAGCACTGGGTTCTGCATCAATGATTTGTCTCCCCCTTTCTTGGAACCCGCATCTGATTCAGAGGCTTTCACCTCGACAAACAACGACTACTTTGAGCGGCAATCAACAGTGTTATGTGAGGGGCTCTTATGGAAGTCACACCACTTGCCGATATCTTTATTTGTCTTTCTGGTGACCTTCTTTGCTTGCGGCCTGGATTGGTTTTCCTGAGGCGGTCCATCTTTGCTATTTCCTTTGTTCTGCGGGTTGGGGCCGCCCTTTCCTGGCTTTTTCTGTGAGGGGTTCCCACACCCAAATTGTTGCGTCTTTTTTTTGAGCTTCTACTCGATTTTGACGGCATATCGTTAAGTTGTGCCCAAGGATGAGATTTCCATAAAATCCATTTCGTCCTGGATGTATCTATGCAGACCGTTGCGATACTTGAGCACCAGATGTCACTCAGAATATTTGATACCCAGCTTGGTGTGCAAGGTATGGAAGATATTTGTGAACTCGGGCACTGCTTAGTCTCTTTTCTGTCGTAGTGTGGTCCATTTTGTATACAGGTCGTCATAACTTCCAATAGGGTAGTATTGTTCCTTAATAGCATCCTTGGAGGACTCCCAGGTGACAATGACTATAAATAATGAGGGTTCCTTTGTTTCCTTCTGCTCACATAAATATTCCCACCAATCTTTGACATGGGGAACGACTTTGAGGAGCGCAAAAGTAATCTTTTCTCTATTCAAGAAGTTATGGACAAAGAAATACCCTTCTAGCAGATTCAACCATTTATCTACAACATCTGTGTCTATCTGATCTTCAAATATAGGAATGTCGAAGTTGATTTGTACCTTGAAGGAGGCGACGCCTCCATTTGAGGAATATGCGTCGCTTGTTGGTAGTCGTTGAAGGATTTGCGCAAAATTATCCATCATATTGTTCCTCTGTTGCGTGAAGGCTTCCTCGAGCAACATTTTGAAGGGATCTCCTATCCTGTCATATTTCTTTTCTCCCACCATGAGAGGTCGATTGGGCGTGCGACAGCTTTTGTCCTCAAGAGAAACAAGCTCAAGACCCAATTCTTTGTACCCTGACCTCGTTGGGAACATGCATTAAGAACAACAAGGAGCAGACCACTTTGATACCATTGATCCGTATTTTATGAGCAGAACGAAATGAATACAGATTATTATCAAAAGATTCTTAACACGGAATAATAAATATACAGTAAAGTCGGTTTCTATTCAATAAGGAAATCAGCTGAAACTGTAAAATGCAGCGGAAAACAAGCTTGCTAGAATGGTCGGGATTATCTCTAAGAAGAGATGTGACAACTGCGCTCATTCACCAGAAGATGGTTACAATGAGGTTTCCAAGGCCCTTTTACAATAAACAAGAATGTCAAAAACCCTAGACATCCAAAAACCTAACCCTAGGAGATGAAGCGCCAAAAGTCATGTGGGCCCCGTTTGGGTAAGTTACTACATCAACTTCCCGGAGTCGTAACTTTTGCATAAGATCTTTGTTTTAGGCACACAATAGCCCGGTGGAAAGGTCTATCTGAGGACTACACATATTTCCTATGGTGAGCCATTCATTTTTTTGATTGTGGCGAGCCCTAAAAATGTTGTTTAGGGCCTCAAAACGGCCCCGGAAGTCAGGGACCCAAAAACTAGGAAAAAACTGTCGAATTGGAAAACTACCAAAATGAGCCAGTTGGAATAGGTGGGAGGCCACCGACATCCATTTGGATCAGGTAAGCTCAGTTTCAATTTTTGTGCACTTTCATTTTTTGGTCATTTTCTTAGCTCTAGGTCTAGATGTCTGCAAGCACCAAGCTTGTTGACAAGCTAGAAGGTGTGGAAAAATTATGTGCCTGGAAGTACAAAATTTGATCATTCTTGAAGAGAATGGCCTTGCAAAATTCATAAAAGAAAATGTATCGGAACCTAAAGAAGATGCAGCCAAAGAGAAGTACAAGAAGGATATGATTAAGGCTAAAAGGGAAATTGCAAACTCTATTACATACCACTTTATCCCTCAAGTGTCTTCTAAGAAAACTCCAAAGGATATGTTTGATGCCCTAACCAAAATATATGAAGGAAATAACATCAACCGAAAGATGAACTTGATAACCCAACTCAAGAATACAAAGATGCAAAAATGAGAAACAGTTCAAGACTATTTCTCTAGAGTTTCTCAATTCAAGGAACAGTTAGAGGCAATTGGAGACAACTTAGATGAAGATGAACTCATAATGAAAACTCTTAATGGTCTCACAGGACATTGGGATGCCCTCATTCAAACTATTTATCCAAGAAAAGAGAAACTCTAATTTGACAGTTTATGGGAAAAATGTGTTCAAGAAGAAGCAAGAGTGGCCAAACGAGAAGTTGTCCTATTAAGAGATGAAGATCAAGCCCTAGTTGCTCATGCTAAAGGTGGAAAGAAAAAGTATCATTTTCAAAAGGAGACCCACTTTCATAAAGAATCTCACTCTCCAAAGAGATTCCAGAAATATCATAAGGGTCAAAGAAAGGGAAAAGATTTATCCTCTTATCAATGTTATCATTGTGATAAGATGGGACACATAGCTTAGAACTATCCTACTAGAAGGGAAGAATACAAGAGGAGAATTAACAAAAGACATCATGCCTATGCAGTTGAAGATGATGAGCCACCTAAGAAGTTAACTAAATAAGAGATTGAAGATTATGTTTTGTTTTCCACCCTCTCAGGATCCATGACACCTGAAGAGGATACTTGGCTCATAGATAGCGGTGCCTCTAAGCACATGACAGGTCAGAAAAACATTCTCTCTAGCCTTATAGAAGAGGACTTCCCCTGGAAAGTTTCACTTGGAGATGATTATTGGTACCCTATCAAAGGAATGGGAGAATCCACCTACAAACCTTATTCATAAAATCTGATGAGAATGAAGGATGTACTATATGTACCAGGTTTGACAATGAACTTATTTTCATCTCAGCCCTAGATAAGAAAGGTTTCAGGGTTGCATTCATGGATGGTGAATTTCTTATGTGGTCTAGGGGAAAAACTATAGAATATGCAGTTGTTATTGGAACAGAAGAAGGTGGTTTGTACAAGTTAAAAGGTCAGTCAGATGTAGCCTTGACTCACTCTACTAAAAGTCCTTGTGAACTTTGGCATAGAAGACTAGCTCACATCAACTACAAAGCCTTACCATATGTAAGCAAGGTAGTTACAAGTTTACCAGAATTAAAGGTTGATCATGAAGGTGTATGCAAGGGATGTGCACAAGGAAAGAACATAATGAATCCTTTTCCAAAGAGAAACAATAAAGCAGAAGGAATCTTGGAGTTTTTCCACTCATATGTATGTGGTCCAATGCCATCAACCTCTCTAAGAGGGTATGTACACTATGTATCCTTTATTGATGATTACTCTTGTAAGACTTGGGTTTATTTCTTGAAGTTAAAAGATGAAGTACTTGGAAATTTCAAGGAATTCAAAGCCTTGGTAGAAAACCTCTCCGAAAGGAAAATCAAGATACTCAGGTCAGACAATGGAAGAGAGTACACCTCAAATGAATTTGGAAGTTTTTGTAGAGATGTCAGGATTAAGAGGGAGCTCACCACTCCCTATAATCCTCAACAAAATGGTGTAGCAGAAAGAAAGAATAGAACAATTATGGAAGCAGTAAAGACTATGATTCACAATCAAGATCTTCCAATGCACTTATGGGCTAAAGCAACAAGAACAACAGTATATGTCCAAAACAGATTATCCCATAGTGCACTTGGATTCAAAACTACCGAAGAAATGTTCACCAAAAGGAATGGATGGATGCCATGATAGAAGAATAACAATCCATTATAAAGAATGATGTATGGGAAGTAGTTCCTAGAACAAAGAACAAAGATGTGGTATCTTCCAAGTGGATATACAAGATAAAACATGCAGCAAACAGAAGTATTGAAAAACATAAGGCAATATTTGTGGCTCGTGGATTTTCTCAAAAGGAATGTATTGACTATGAAGAAACATTTGCTCATGTAGCTAGATACACTTCTATCAAACCATCATAACTCTTGCAGCCAAACTAAAGTGGAAGTTACACCAGATGGATGTGAAAACAACTTTCTTAAATGGTGTTATTGAAGAAGAAGTGTATATAGAACAACCACAAGGGTTTGAAGTTGAAGATAGAAAGACTCATGTCTGCAGGTTGAAGAAAGCCCTATACGGGTTGAAGCAAGCTCCTAGAGCTTGGTATGGCAGAATTGATAGTTTCTTGACGAGCTGGGGCTTTACCAAAAGTAAAGTTGATCCTAACCTTTACTTCAAGGTTATGAATGATGAGCCAGATATATTGCTACTATATGTGGATGACTTATTCTTAACAAGAGAAGAAAAGATCATCACAGATTGCAAGAAGAAGCTCATTGTAGAGTTTGAGATGAAAGACCTAGGCTTGATGCATTATTTCTTAGGTCTTGAAGTTTGGCAGAGCCCAGAGAAGATCTTCCTTAATCAAGGGAAGTATGCAGTTGAAATACTTAAGAGATTTGACATGTTGAAATGTAAAGCCATGAACAAACCCATGGAAACGAATCTAAAGCTCCTGGTTGATACTTAGTCAGAATTGGTTGATGCTACTCTATACAGACAAATTATTGGATCATTGATGTATCTAATGGATACCAGGCCAGATATATGCTTTGATGTGAACACATTGAGTCAGTATCTAGTGGAGCCCAGACGTGCTCACCTTGTAGCTGCAAAGAATGTGATGAGATACCTTAAGGGTACGATGGATTATGGTCTCTGTTATACTGGAGATCATGACTTTGGACTGTATGGTTATACTGATTCAGATTGGGTTAGAAGTGCTTCAGACAGAAAAAGCACTTCAAGATGTTGTTTCAGTTTGGGATCAACCATGACTTCATGGCAAAGCAGGAAGCAATCCAATATTTTTCTCAACATGAGAGAAGCAGAATACATTGCAGCATGTTTCGCCAGTTGTGAAGCCACATGGCTTTGGAAGTTGTTGACGGGTCTGTTTGATCTGGATATGGAAGCCACCGTGATTCTATGTGATAACAAGAGTTGTATAAAAATGACAGAGAACCCAGTGTTCCATGATAAGTCGAAACACATAGGGATCCAATATCACTCTATTCGTGATATGGTGCAAAGGGGAGCTATAAAGCTCCAATATGTTGGCACAAATGAATAGGTTGCAGATGTCTTGAACAAGCCTCTATCTCGTGTGAAGTTTGAGTACTTTCGAGACAATCTTGATGTTGTTCAAAAGGACTTCCCTCAAAAGGGGGAGTGATCTTGATGATACTATGGTATCCTGATCAATAGTGGTAGTTCCATTAGGATTTTATATCCTAGGGAATCTTATGATTCTTGGGCAGATCCCGAAGGTCCGGTAAGGACGGTTTATCAGAGTACTTGTGCATGTATATGCCAGTTGTGGTCAGTAGTGGTAGCTCCGTTAAGATTTTATATCCTAAGGAATATTATGATTCCTGGGCAGATCTCGAAGGTTCGGTAAGGATGGTCTGTCAGAGTACCACGTGGTAGCTTGTTAGGATTGTATATCCTAGGGAATCTTATGATTCCTGGGTAGATCTCGAAGGTCTGATAAGGACAGTCTGTCATAGTACCACAAATGTTGTTGTTGATACACCTGCCTCATTCTGTTGCCACATGTTGATGATGTTGTTATTCCAACTTTGTGTTGTTGATGATGTTGTTCCAACTTCGTGTTTTTGATGATGTTGTTGTTCCATCCTCGTGTTGTGAATGATGTTGTTGTTCTAGATTCATGCTATTGATGTTGACGTTTCAACGTCATGTTGATGATGATGATGTTACTCTAGCCCCATGTTGTAAACGATGATGATATTGATTATGAGAAAAACTTCTGATGATTTATAAATGTGTTAGTTAGTGTTCTAGATGTTGATGATGATGTTGCCCTCTCCTTCTCTTGATAATGTTGTATTGGGTCATGTCAGTAGAATACCCTTCTCGTTAAGGGGGAGTGTTGAAATATTATAACTTCGAAGAATATTCTAATTAATTTTGAGTTATTATCTTATAGATCAAACCCCCTTTTGTGAATTGATTATGTCGGGTCTTATATAAGATCAAATCCCCTTTTGGGATTGGTCAAAACATATTTATATGGTGGTATTTGTAAAGTCGGCCCCTAGTGTTTGTAAAGTGGTTTTAACCACTTCTAGAAGAAGTCGGCCCTACTAAGTGAAGAGACATAACCCTAGTGCCTCCTCAACTAGTATTTATATGTGAGGATGGTGCCTCACTTGTACACACACACTCTCACTCATCTAATGCAGATATATTGAAGGCAGTTCCAGTTGCAGGAGGAAGGAGAAGAGAGGCACATGCTCAGTCTTGGTTTAACTTTGGTGTTTTGTTCTTAGTCTTGGAATTTTATTGGCAATCTATTATTGAGGAAGTTTTTGTTGGGGTTTCTCCCCCATGAGGGTTTCCCAAGATAAAATGTTGTGTACCTTGTGATTGTGTTTCTTTCAGTGATCCTCTTTATAATGTTGTTTTGGAAATGCATTGAATGCTCATGTAATTTGGAAATAACCTGATAACAACATTAAACACTTAACACAACTATCTGTTCCTTGGAAATGATATGACCCAAATAATGAATACGTCGTTGGTAAAATGAGCACTTGCTCAACTTTGCATACACGTGATGCTCCCTTGATACTTGTAGCACCATCCTCAAGTGTTGCTCGTGCTCTTCTTCAGAATTTGAGTAAACAAGTATGTCATCTAGAAATACAATGACAAACTTGTAAGTAATTTATGAAAACTCCATTCATTAAACACATGAAGACGGTCGGTGCATTTGACAACCTAAAATCCACCACTGTGAACTCATAATGGCCATACTTTGTTCTAAAGGAAGTCTTGTTGATGTCTTCCTCTTTTATTCTCACCTATTGATATCCAGATCTGAGATCAATCTTTGAAAATATCCGTGTGCCCCTCAGCTGATCAATGAGGTCATCTATCCTTGGCAAAAGATACTTGTTCTTTATTGTTACTTTGTTCAACTACCTGAAGTCGATACAAAGTCTCAACATACCATCCTTCTTCTTCACAAACAATACTGGGGCACCCCAAGGTGGCACACTTGGGCGTATATACCCCTTCTTCAAAATCTCTTCAAATTGCATTTGCAATTCCTTCAACTCAGTCGATGAGTATACTCATCCAATACAAAGTCTTGGATACATGAGCTACTCTTGGCATCAGATTTATAGAGAAATCAATCTCTTTTCGGTGGAAACCCCGGTATTTCTTTAAAGCATCTTCAAATTCTTTCAGTACTGCATAGTCTTCAACATTTGGCACTTTATCCTCGGGTGCCTCCTCCATGTGCGCTACAAATACTTGACATCCCTTTCTGAAACTTTTCTTCAACTCCAGGGCCAAAACTTCTCTTATAGTTATAGCTCTTGGAATACCTTGAATTGTTCTTAAGTTTCCTTCCTCATCCAAGTAAGTAAATGCCTTATTGTAATAGTATAGAACAACATGATGTTGATCCAACCAATCCATACCAATGAGGCAATCATACAAACCCAAAGGTATGATATTCAAATCAACTTTTGTGTGCAATACATTCATGTCCATTGGACATGCCTTAACCATCTCATTAATTTTCCTCTTTGCCCCTGTAGATGACTGCACCAACCAATATTTTCCAAGCTTGTTTCTTGTCAATTGGAATCTTTCCACCATCTTAGGATCTAGATAATTATGACTAGCTCCTGAATCAATTAAAATAGCAATGGTTTGGTCATTAATATTACCTTCCACTTCAATCATGTGCGATTGAAACTCAACTTGCTTGTTATCGAGGGTTGCGTAAATCCTTGGTACATTTTTGCCCATGTCTTCAACTGTTTCAACTTGTTGTACAATGTGCACAGTCCACGCTCTGTCACCTCTTCGAGGACAATCTCTATACATATGATCTTTGCCACAACCCCAACATTGAATAGGTTGTTGCCTTGGTCTTTGCCCCGCTATCTCAATCATCTTGGGCTCTTTGGAAGTTGGCTATCCTTATGCAGTATTTATGAAAAATGATGGCTTAGTCCCTTTCTTCCTCTGATCCACCTTACTCTTCATCTTGTCATCCCAAACCTTTTGGAAAGTCGATCTTCCTTTTTGATGATCATAAAGACATTTAACACGCCTTATGGTTTCCTCTGATGTCTTGGGATCATCATATTGTATATTGTCATTGATAAATGAGGGCATCCCACTCAGGTACCTCTGAATTTTAACTTTCTCATCCTTGATGAATGAGACATATTTCAACAATTCTAAGAATCTTATTTCATACTCCTCTATGGTCATACTCCCAAGCTTGAGTTCAAAGAACTCCTTCATTTTCTTGTCATAGTATCACTTGGTTAAGTATTTTATTTCAAAATAGCTCTTAAACTCCCTCCAAGTAACCTTGTTTTCAACAATGTGTTGCACCTGCACCAATCGATCCCACCACATTGATGCTTTTCCTTTTAGTTGATAGATGACAATTCTCCCTTCTGCCTGTGCCGAATAATTATGCAGCTAGAAGTACTTCCTCATACCCAGCAGCCAAGTCTCCACATTTTCATCCTTCTTATGCTCATTGTCAAAGGTAGGAGGCTTGACCTTATTCATTTCTCCCCATAGCTCGTCCACCCCAATCCTTCTCTTATGCTCTCTGACAGGAGATGAACTTGAGCTACTGTGCACTTTCCTAAATGAATGCTTTGGTGAGTGATGTTTACTATCAACACCTCTTGTTTCTCTTCTATGACCATAAGACCTGTGACTCCTTGACTTTCTTGACTATGTCCTCTTATCCATTTTCTTTTCTATTCTATCCAATCTTTGCATCAACTTGATGTTGAAGCCATCTTGTTGTTCCTTGGCTTTCATAAGCCTTCCATTATCAACTTTATAGCTTTGGACATATTTTTACAATCCCTTTATGGTTTCTACCAAGTTTATGTGCTCTTCATTTGATTATATACCATTCACACCCAAACCAACATACAAATCCCTGAATTCATCATCATGGCTACAATTTCTCTGTGCATCTTCAATGATTCTTTGGACTTTCTGCACTAATTTTGTTATGTTGTAATCGCTAAGAATTTTGCAAAATGTGTAGGAAATAATATTTGTTAGATGATTTCATGTGACAACTACATGAAAACTCTGCACCATTTTGTCAGAATCCTTTCTTTTGATTGCTTGGATGATTTTGTCATCCCAAATTCTAGTGCGCACATTCGCGCATCAATACTTTGCATGCATCACAACTCTGCACCGCACACTAGCATTTTTTCATGCACAATAAACTATGCATTGTGTGACATCGATACTTAGCCCGCACTACAATTTCCTGCTGATCTTTGGTCCATACAAGTCCAATGTTGAACCAATAGCTCTGATACCAATCTGTAACATCCCCAGCCTCCCAAGCTGGGTCCCGCTACTACAACTCCTCCAAAACTTCTCTAATACCAATCTATAATGTCCCTGACTTATAGATGAACGACGCTACTCCAAAACCAAGTGTGCATATTCTACTCTATACCATTGGTCTGCGCAATAATACTTAAAGTAACACACAACCCCAAGCTTGTTCACACCACACAAAAATTCCTCTTTTGACATAACTTATAACAACATAAGTATTCAATACAATTGCGTGCACTAGCACGACAGACACTCAAACATTACTATGCGCATAAATTACTATGAACACGTGATCACTACTGCCCGCACAACCAAACTGGCATCACACGCAAATTATGTTCTCCTTATGCACACAAACTGCTTTTTGTTCACACCACGAATCCAACCTCTTGTGTGCACGGGGAATTCCCCGCACACACAACCATTCTAGCCTCACCGAGTATCCCATGACTATTAATATAAAGTTAAATTAACATGAAAACTAATAAGAATAGTCATACCAACATGTACATCTACAATACTGAATATCAACACCACGCTTACGTGCATAACCAACATTATACAAAAAAACAACAATTACTTATATTCAACATCATACAAGCAATAAACCATAACACACATAAGTAAACAACACATAGTAAATTAGACAAATACATAAAGAATACTTATCTTTTATGGAAAGTCACCAACTACGCACAGGACTTGGGCGTTCCTCCCAACCATAAACGATGTTGCTCATAATATTTCAACAACATGTCACCCCCGAGCTGGGGCGTAAACTCCACCAGGGAAAAAGGATTCCTAATGCCAATCTAAGGTCCGATAACAATGAAATTTCTTAGTCCAAGGTACCCACTACAACAACTAGTCTACAACCCCTCATTCCCCACATGCTTGTCCCACCACAGGAAGTGTGCCCCTTCTCCGCTCAATAGTTCTCTAGCTACCTCGCTTCCCTTCCTGAGCTTCAGCAACATGCTGGACAGGAAGTGTCAGAGCCCTGCAACTAATGCCCACTGCCTCGGGGAACAATTCCTAACAAACTCTCACCTGTAGAGAATGCTCACGGGCCTGACAACCCTCCTCTTCGACAAAAATACTCTTACCTGGAGAGAATGCTCATGGGCTTGACAACCCACTTCTTCCACCACAATCGGTTGACCCAAGCACGGGGTTATACCGTGAAAGTCACTTAAAGCAAGACCCAATTCCTTCACAAAGGAGAGTTCATTTCGAGATGACAGAATGAAGGAATAATCCCCCTAAAATACACTAAGGCCAACAATATATATTCCATGCATTAAACTAGACACTTGTAATTTTCATACTTATCTTTTAGCCACTTGGTGACTCGTTCCCATCCATCGGGAACTTAGGATAAATAATTATCCATGCATTATACTTTTACAGAAATATTAATAAAACATTCCCTTGGATTAATTCCCCCTTCTCCCTTTTTCGGTGGAGTTCAACCCCCTGTCTCATTTTCATTTAAGTCCATTTGCGCGCAATGATGTGTTTTTACTAGTGGCTTGAGTGTGATTACATCTTACAAGAAAAGGCGCACTAGCCTATTTGCTTCCCGGCTCACCAGCCCAATAATCACACATGCTCTCCGACACTTGCTCAAGTGCACGCAAAACTGTGGAATGTGCACACTCTTTTCTTTGTCAAACAAACCTCGTGCACTACTCAGGTGCGCGCAAAACCACACTTTGGTGCCAACAACTCACCAGCCTATATGTACAATTACATTTACACTTGGTACCAATGACTCACTAGAGTATATGCATAATTACAACTGGGGTTTGGATTAGGGACATTACAGATTGATTGTTTGATTTGAGTCTGAGAGTGGTCTTTTAGGGTATCACTCTATTGTGGCCCTGACCCATAGCCATAGGACATTGTTTTCTGTAACAGAAAGGCATGACCAACCACTCGAAGAGACCTTCTTTAGACTTAAATGTTGTCTTCCATACATTATTTTTCTTAATCAAGACCGGGTGGTAGTCTGACTTCGGATCAATCTTACTAAAAAAAATCGACGCCCTTGAGCTGATCTAGAAGATCATCAATTTGAGGGATTGAGTATCGGTTCTTAATTGTGATCTTGTTCAGGGATCTATAGTCAATACGAAATTTCCATGTCCCATACTTCTTTTGTACCAAAACAATTGGGCTCCCGCAAGGTGAGGAGCTTGGTCTAATGTGGCCCTTCATAATTAGCTCTTGGACCCGGCGTTTGATTTCTTCATTCTCTAGAATAGAGCAACTATATACATGGTCGTTGGGTAGAGGACCACCGGGTGCCAAATCAATCGAGTGCTTTACCTGACAATGCAAGAGCACCCCAAAAGGTGAGGCAAATATGTCTTTGTGTTCTTCTACTATCTTTTCCACCTACTTCTGATGTGTAGAGAGACCTCATGTAGAGGTTTTGGCGGTTGTAGTGATCTTCCATTCACCCTTCGACTAGACCATAAAGTACACAAATCTCCCAGTCAGAGAGATCACTTCTTTTCACTGCTTCACGGAGACTAAAGAGACTGTCATAGTTGGGACTACCTCTAGTACTTTGTAGAGTTGACCTCCCAAATTAATGATGACATTATGGGGCTTAGATTCATAAACAACATGACGCTTCCATATATATGGTTGTCCTAAAATAAAATCACAAACTTCAAGTGGGGAAACATCACACAATACCTCATATTTGAATGAATTGATGTTGTAGTGCATGTGACATTGCAGGCTGACACGGATGTCTCGTCCCTAACTAAGCCAATTGATTCTGTATGGCTAAGGATGTGACATCATTACTAGGTCCAACCTCTTGATGACCTCTTCTAAGATTAGGTTCTACTAGCTACTATTGTCAACAATGAAATGGAGTGGGGTCCCCTTCACCCACTTATGTGAGTGGAAGACATGCTCCCCTTCTTTAGGCTCCTCTGGTTGGACCCTTATGGTAGCAATGGTGACACTAGGTTCCACATCAATGATCTGTTTTCCCCTATTTAGTTCCAAATCAGAGTTTGAGCCAACATCCGACTTCGAGGCTTTCATCTTAGCCACGAATGATTGTTGGGAGTGACATTCTTCAATGTTGTGCCAAGGGATTTTGTGGATCTTACACTACTTTCCAGTGTCTGTATTTAACTTCACGTTACCCTTCTTTGCTTGTGGCCTAGACTGGTTGTCCTGGGGTTGGCCATCCTTGCTCTATCCTTTTGCTCTGGCAATTAGGTCTACCTTTATTGTGCTTTTTGTTGTGATGGGTTTGTAGAACTGAAATCCTGCTTCTTCTTTTTCTTGAACTTTTGCTAAATATTGACAACATATCGATAAGTGGCTCCTAGAGAGGAGATGTCTGAGAACTTTATATCTTTTTAGATGTACCTATGTAGGCCATTGCGATCTTCAGAACTAGGTGCCACTCAGATTCTTTAATACCCAGTTTTGTGCACGATGTATAAAAGATGTTGGTGTACTCTAGCACCGTCTGGTCTCTCTCGTGACATAGAGTTGTCCATCTTGTGTACTGGTAATCATAGTTTCCAACATGGTAGTATTGCTCCTTTAAGGCATCAACAAAAGCTTCCCAAGTGGGTTTTGGCCCAAAAATTGTAGACTCATCTATGACATGTTTCTCACAGTAAGTTTCCCACCAATCTCTGACATGGGGAAGAGCTTTAAGGAATGCGAAGGTGATTTTTTCACTATTGGAAAATTTTTGGATAGAGAAATAACCCTCTAGTAGGCTTAACCATTTTTCTGAAGCGTCAACGTCTATTTGGCCTTCAAATAAATGAATATCAAATTTAATTTGTACCTTGAAGGGCGTCGCACCTCCAAAGTGATTGTTGATTGAAGGATCCTCTATTGTTGTTGGCAGTCGTTGAAGGATCTAGACGAAATGATCCATCATCTCGTTCCTCTATCGCGTGAGGGCTTCCTCAAGCAACAGTTTGATAGTGCATCTCTTGCTTCGTCATCTCTCTTTTCTTTTGCCATGGGAGGTTGTTTAGGCCGGCGTGAGTGTTCTTACCCAAGCTCAACCGGTTCAAGACCCATCTCCTGATAACTTGACCTCGTCGGGGACATGCATTGAGAAACAACAAAGAGCAGATTTCTCTTATACCACTCATCCGAATTATATTGAGAACGAAATGAGATATGAATGCAAATACATCTGAGAACACATAAATACAATGAAGCCCATATTCTATCAATTAATGGAACACAAAAGATTGTAAAATGCAAAGCACATAAACTAGCTAGAAAGGTGGTAGCTTATCCCTAAAGAAAAAGATGCATCGACCACATTCATTCCTAAGAAGTTGATTACAAAGAGGCTAAAAAAACCTTTTAACATAAAATATCAATGAGAAAACCTTAAACATCCCAAAACCTAACCCTAGAAGATGAAACACCAAAAGGTTTGTGGGCTCTGATGTGGTTAGTTGATACATCAACTTCTTGAGGGCATTACTTTTGCATATGATCTCCATTTGGGTCACTCAATAGCTTGTTGTAAAGGTCTAGCCGAGAAGTGCACATTTTAAATGACCCAATACATGCCTTTGGTCATCTATTGGGTGTTGCCACGTAAAAAAAACATCGTTTAGGGCCTCAAAATGGCCCCGAAAGTTTGAGACTCGAAAAAACTATAGAAAAGCTACCAAGATGTGGAACCATTCTAAATTAGTGAAATATGTGGATGGCCACCAATATCCACATGGATCAGATGGGCATGAAAAAGTAGGTAGTGTTCGTGTTACAGTTAACTTCATGTATTTATGTGTTATACGTTTGTTAAGTGTCTTTGTAAAGCAAGTCACTAGTAGATCAACTTAAGATATTTTCTTCTTAAGATACTGTAAACTTCTTCTTTTTGTAACCTCAAACAAATGTTTGAGTTTGTGAAAAACTCTTTGAACCAACACTATGTAACCTACTGTTAGCTTCCATTGCAACCTCTTTGAATATAATAATATTTCTATTTTGATATATATATATATATATATATATATATATATATATATATATATATATATATATATATATATATATATATA